>PVJS01001172.1:25747-103836 GCA_004027185.1 Glis glis | reverse complement strand
TTCATTCAGCTACTGACAGTGTTGGTTGCTGGAGGCTCCCGGGCAGGAACTACCCTTGCAAAGGGAGCCACCTGGTTCATGTGATGTCCCGTCCTCTGGCATCCTGCATGAAATTGCTGGTCCATGCACTACAAGGCCCTGGCCCCCTGCCTGGATTCAGGACAGCACTGAGGGCTCTGCCAGCTCCAGAGCTTGCTGTGGGATCAGCAGAGTCCTCTGTTGTGACTGTATCAAGCTCAGTCCTGCTCCCGTCCTGCCCCTCCCTGCATGGAGCCCAGAGCACTCCCACATGCAAACCCTAGCCTCGACCTGTTGTCCAGGGAGGGAAACCGCCCACTGACCGGACATCTGCTCCCCTTCATTTCAGGGGGATGGGAAATGGGCAATGATCAACTATTACTGATGATCGCACTGGAGGCTTGATTCCACAGAGTCACTGGATGTGTCTGGAAGCAGGGCTGGTCTGCTCTGGACCTCTGAGGTCACTAGCTGTGGTGTTGCAACTGTAGGGGCTTTGGGATGTTGGATGTTTCCTCCTGTTTGACCTGTCATCCTGCCTCAAATTCTGCTGTTTTGCTCTCATTTTTCCTGAGGACTTTTTGGGTTTCCATCAAAAATCTCTTGAAGTTGCCGGGCGTGGTGGCACACGCTTGTAATCCCAGTCCTTGGGAGGCGGAGACCGGAGGATCCGGGTTCGCGGCCAACCTCAGCTACTTAGTGAGGCCCTCCACAACTTTGTGAGACCCTGTTTCAAAATAAAGTATAAAAAATAGGGCCGGGGGTGTAGCTCGGAGGTAGAATGCCCCTGGGTTTAATCCCCGGTAACCGCAAAAAAAAAAAATCTCTTGAAGTTGCAGCGTGGTTCGGTGGAGACAGCCTGCGTTCAAGCCCCTGCTCTGCCATATACCAGCTGTGTGATCGTGGAGTTGACAAAGCACCTCTCTGGGCCTCTGAGTTCTCACGTGGGATGTGGGGGTTTGAGTATGTGATCTGCCTGCCTCACAGAGTAAATGTGATGTCCAGCAAGAGGCTGCATGGACATGAGTAGGGACGCTGGCAGAAGTCTAGGCTGGGGGGGGAGGATAGTGGCTTAGCACATCAGTTAGCATCTTAGCGGGGTCTTTTTCACCTGCTAAGGGTCTTAGTCACCTTATTCACCAGAGAGAGGCCCTGGAGAGAACTTGAGGAGGGTTCCTCTGGTTTTGAGGCCTGGCAGAAGGGGTCTCAAATCTCATCTCCACCAATCATTTGGGCAAAGTACTTAGCCTCCTTGTCCATGTATAACTGTCATCACGGGGTTATCTGTGAGGAGTAAATGAAGAGTTTAAGCAAAGGCCCCAGAGCACGGATGAGGCGCTCACCAGGCGCTGGCGTTTGCTGGTGGGAGAGTGCAGTGGCTCCCAGTTCTGTCGCTTCCAGCCAAGCGACTTCAGAGAAAAGAGTTAATAAACTCTCCTGAGCCTCAGTTTACTTACCTATAAAATGGAGTGACACCACCTACTTTCTATGGTCGTTTTGAAGGCCAAAGCGGAGTATACAAAGGGCCTGGTACCATACCTCTTATTACCGTTATTATTTCTAAGGAAGTTTATCTTTTACTGAAAATCCCAGATAAATACCAGCAAAACAATGGCCCAGTGGAGAAGTTGAGTGGATTATTCCCCATGGTGAGCTCCAGAATGAATGAGTCCCAGCTTTCTCACTGAGGGTGGGAAGTTCCCAAGTGACTTCTCTTGCCAAGCTATTTGTTTGCTCGCAGGAAAAATAATACATGGCACTTGGCCGCCCGAGGCTTGAGCCTCACTGTTTTCTGGGAATCACCTGATGTCAGGATTTGCAACATGAGCTCTGGCCCAGAACAAGGAGCTCTGCCAGGCCACAGACAAAGGCCCCTTTGGTCCCTGAGCTGGCTCTGGCCACTGCGTTGGCCAGGTGGCCGCTGGTTGGTTTTCAGACGTCACGTGACTATCCCTACTTTGAGATCTTCAGATAAGAGACCTGAGTCCTTGCTGGGCATTGTGTCATGTATACAACTTTGTGAGGAGATAGAAAAATTATATTTTCACTATAAAATACCTAGACAGACCCAACTCCATTAGCAGAAAAGGAATCTGCCATATACCAGGGGAGGAAGCAGGTGTTGTGCACAAGGAGAGCACCAGGCTAGGAGTCTACTTGTCATATTATGGTGGCCTTAGATTTGTCTAGTGACTGGAGATTAGGGACTTCAGCTTATGGGAAAAGAAACTCATTCAGTTTAGTTCCAGTAAAATCCAGGGGCCTTTCTATGAGTATTCAGAGGTGGCTCCTGGGTCCCATTCTTGGGGAAATACAGCCTGGCCTCACTGTGAATGGGAAGTCATCATCTCTTTCCACCATCTCAAAGATGTCTGTTTTTGCAGCTCTCTAGAAACTTCCTTTATTCCCCTCTCTGAAGACTGACTTTCCTGGCCAGGCCATTTTCTAATCCTGTCCATGGCTTTGGCTGACTGTGGCACTAATTCTAGACTTGAGGTTCTTGGTTCCTCACAATTCACTGAAACACTGGTGACCAAGCATTTTGTTTAAATATCAAGGAGAGAGAATGTGATTGGCTCAACTTGGGTCAGGTGTTAGCTCCTAGTCCAATCAGCTGTGATCAGGGAGAAATAAGTCCCATGATGCCATGGGCTTCAGGAGCTGTGAGCAGAGCAGGCTCTCCAGTAAGGGGATATGAGTGACAAAGCAATAATAGACATTTGTAAAAATTGGTTCAGCCTTCCAGGCCTTATTTTCTGCAACTGAAAAATAGCAATAATTGGTCATTAAGTGTCAGATTAAATCATTTTCCACATGGAAACCAGTTGACTTCCCCCCTCCCTACTTCCTCCCTTATCTCCACATTTGTTCAGTCATCTATGGCCACATCATAATAATCTAAATATTTTGTTTTCTTTTATTGTGATAAGAACACTTAACATGAGATATATAACCACCACGGGCACAATGTTGTACAGTAGATCTCTAGAGCTTATTCATCTTGTTTGGCTGAAACTTCATGACCATTGATTAGTAATTCTTCATTAGTAATTCTTCATTTTCCCCTCCCCTGACACCAGCATTCTGCTCTTGACTATTTGGATACCTCACACATGGAGAACCATGGAGAATTTGTCTCTCTGTGACTGGCTTATTTTACTTAGCATGATGTCTTCAAGGTCCATCCCTGTTTGATATTGCAGCACTTCCTTCTCTTTAAAGGCTGAATGGTATGCCATTGTGTGTAACACAACATTTTATGATTTCAGTTCTTTAGATAAACATGAGTGTTGGATCATGGTAGTTCTGTTTTCAATTTTTTTGAGGAACATCCATACTGCTTTCCAAAGTAGCTGCACTGTTCTGCATCCCCATCAACTGTGTGCAAGGGTTCCAGTTCCTCCCCAGCTTCGCCAACATTTGTTTATTTTTGTTTTTTGATCATAGCCATCCAGACAGGTGTGAAGCAGTATCTCATTATGGTTTTAATTTGCATTTCTCAGAAAACTTGTGACACTGAACACCTTTCATATACCTGTTGGCCATTTGTATCTCTTCTTGGAAGGAATGTCTATCCAAGTCTTTAGCCCATTTTTAATTGGGTTATTAGCTTTTGTTTGTTTTTGTTTTCACTGTTGAGTTGGAGGAGTGCCTTCTATAATTTGCAGATTAACCCCTTATCAGATACATAGTTTGCAACTATTTTCTCCCATTCCATAGATTGCCTTTCTACTCTGTTGACGGTTTCCTTTGCCGGGCAGAAGTTTTTTAGTCTGATCCAGTCCCACGTGTTTATTTGTGTTTCTGTTGCCTGAGCTTTTGGTGTTATATCTGTTTAAGAAAGTCCATCCTTCATGGAAGTTCTTTTCCCTAGGGTATTTCTGGGAATCCTGAGGAATATGTCTGAGTCCCACAGGTCTACATGGGTGGTGTCTTGTCAATCCTACCAGCCTCTTGCTCCACATTCTTCATGCCCTTGAGCTCAGCTGGGAATCTCTAGCGCACTGTTTTCCAGGCCACCAACACTCACCCTTATGGGTCTTTATCTCTGACATGACTGCGAGCTCATGAATGGAGCTCCAGTCTCCAAAGCGTGTCTAAAATAGGAATGGAGTGGTATCACTTTACTGATGTTTGGGGCCAACAGAATTTAACTATTGACTTTACCCTTGTGTAACTTCTCTTGGGCCTTTGTGAGGCTTGAGGACCCCAAAGGGACATTCAGAATATTTCTGTGGATAAGTACCAGGCTATTCTCAGAGAGAGGAAGAGCCCCATCCCTTCTGGTGCAAAGACCCCTCCTCTCCTTCACCAGGGTTCATCCCCATTGCCAGGAAGCCTGGCGGTGGGCTTCCATTTCTGCTGAAGGACACCCCCCCTTCACTGCCAGCTGCTGACTGACCCTTTGATCTCTGCCCAGTTTCATGATCCACAATGACCTTTCCCCAAGCCTGTCTTCTTTAGCATAAGCAGCACCATAGGAGCAACTCAGTAGCCTGGCCACAGATTTGGGGGCTAATCATGGACTAGAATTTTCTCCTAATCTGCCAAAATTCAGTGAAGAGAAATGGAAATGTATCGCCCACCTGGTGAGGCAGGTCTTGGCACTAGATCACTTGAGAGCTCATTTGTGGTATAAAAAGACAAAAGACTCTCCCAAGAATACACAGTGACTTTCAGGACACTGAAGTTGTATGTTATATAGAAAAAGAACCAACTTCGGATTCCATCGAAAGAGTCTCCCATTGACATTAGTTAATGGTATCTGTTAGGATGAGAACTGGCCTCAGTGACGTGGCCCCTGCTGAGACCAAGGGAGTACCTGTCCTGAAGGTAAATTCATTTTGTTCTCTTCAGAGACTAAAGGGATGGTCTGAAATTCCCCAAGTGACTATTTTCCAACCTTACCTATTTAAAGCCCCAGTCTCTTCCAGGTGCCTTGTTATAACAGATGATCTCCTTTGGTCCTCTCAACAGCCACATTAGGTGTGTATGTCTTCCGTCATCTTACAGGTGAGGAAACTGAGACTCAGACCAAGCACAGGCCCCCGTGTGAAAACCTCAGGGTTGATTCAAACCCAGCTTGGACTGTGCCCTTTGTCCTATGTCAGGATTGTCCTGTCACCCCTTCAGGCTGCAATTCCGCATCTTTATGAGACTAGGAGGCTCCATTCCTAGCCCCTGGGAAGGCAGCCAGCAACTCCAGAGTTCATGCCTTCGGACAGGCTACATAATTTGCAGGGCCCAGTACAAAATAGAAAAGTGAAGCTCTGGTTCAAAAGTTACCAAGAATCCAGGACCATAGCAGCAGAGCATTAAAACAAACACAGGCCCCTGTGTATGCTGGGTGCCATGAAGGTCACACCCCTGTGGAGCCAGTGACCTGGATGGATCCCCTTGCTTCTGGAAGGAACACAGGCCCACAGGGTGACCTGGTGCAGCAGGACATGGGGAAGTTTTCTATCCAGCCTTCTCTACCTGCTGTCCTGTGGCATGATTGTCATGATTGTCAAAGAGTGCCAGACACCAAGGGGTTGAGCAGACCAGATAATTTTTGCAGTTTAGCTGCTTTTATTCCTTCCCTATTGTTGTTGTTTTGAGTAATCTGTGTGGCTTTTGAAGAAATTGCTTCAACCGGTTTGAGCCTTAATAAGATATGAAAAAATCCGAGGCAAAGGGGGCCGGTGATAAAAGCGCAGCTTTCATTCGGCGCTGCAGGTGCTGGGAGCGGAGGAGCAGACGCCGCCAGCTCATCAGAGGCAGGTGCGCGGCGTGGGGCGGCCGGAGAGCTGTGGCCATGGGGCTCGCCTCTCCACAGCAGAATGACAATTGGAAACATAAAAGCCAAGGCGGCAAGTAAGAAGGAAATAGGGAAAAACTAACCCCCAACTCGACAACGGCATCTGAAAGAGGGGAAGTTTCCAGAAGAAAGTAGCTGGTGAGGACTGTAAGTGGTTAGCAACCCTGGCTGGAAGATGGGGTTCCCACTGGTTTTCCCCAAGGACACAAGTATCTAGCTTGCTCTTCCCAGGAGGCAGGGTTTGCCTGAGAGGGTCTAATGTGGACAGAAGCCTCCCAGAGTCCCAGGTCACTGGGGTCTAACCAACTGCTGGATCACCCTCTGGCTTAGGGATTCCTTTAGTGGTCCTTGGGCATCCCAGGTGCAGCCTGGGGATATACGGCTCACAGTTAGGTGTGGTTCCCGCCCTCCTGAGATGCTCAGTCTGAAGACAAAGGGACAGGCATTGAGGGGAGTACCCAGGAGGATCACCCCACTCACGAAGACCTCTCCCTGGAAAAGCGACATTCAAAAAGGAAATCTGGAGGTTGCTGTTCCTGTCAGCATTCCCACACCTATAAGCTAAAGACTTGACCACGTAATTTAGAGGAAGGAAGATTCATTAGTTCACGGTTTTCCTTGGAGATATTGGGGTTCAGTCCATATGAGGCTGGGGACTGCAGATCTCAGAGCATGGCTGTGGAAAGTGGAGAGAGGGAGAGCACATGGACTGCGCTCCTCACATCATGGAGGCTGGAAGCAAGAGAGAGAGAGAGAGAGATCGGGGAGGAGGATCCATATAATCCCCAAGGCTGCACCCCTGGGGACCCACCTTCTCCAGCCACACCCTACCAGTCTAGGCTACCACCCAGATGAATCCATTACAATGGATTTATCCAGTGCTGGGATTACAACCCAATGACTCAATTACATCACCTCCCAACACCAATTTATGAGCTCTTCAAGGGGCCATTCTATATCTAACTACAATAGATTCGAATAATTTATCCAAGTGCAGGGGGTGGTAGGGTTCCAGGCTAAGAGGGAAATCTGATCAAAGACTGGGAAGCCAGAAAGAGGGTGTGTCTGAGTGATGAACATTGACTGCTTAGGAGCAAGCTTTTAGTCCACAGATGTTCATCGAGCGGGTATTACATGCTTCCGTCCTGGGTAACCACCCCACACACTTGATTGTGCTACTCTCTATCCTTTGTTTTTCTGGGTAGACCCTTTGCCTGCTTCTCTCTTCTCTCCATTCTTTCCATCTCATGTATCACTTGGCTCCCTGACTTGGATTTTTTCCCCATGTATTAGGAGAATACAAATTCAACTGCTAGCTGGGTGTGGTGGCGCACGCTTGTAATCCCAGTACTTTGGGAGGCGGAGACCAGATGATCTGGGTTCTCAGCCAGTCTCAGCTCTCTCTCTCTCTCTCTCTCTCTCTCTCTCTCTCTCTCTCTCTTTCTGTACCTAGTGAGGTCCTCCACAACTTTATGAGACCCGGTTTCAAAATAAAGTATAAAAAAATAGGGCCGGGGGTGTAGCGCGGAGGTAGAACGCCCCTGGGTTTAATCCCCGGTACCGCAAAAAAAAAAAAAAAATTCAACTGCTGTTTCAAAGACCAAAATGTCATTGTCCTAAACAAGAAAGATGGAAGTTCATCTCGTTCTCACAAGATCACCTGGGAATAAACAGTTGGTTGTTGAGGGGGCTCCACAGAGGTGAGGACCCAGAATCTCATTCTCTCATTGTTCCTCCACCTATGAAGGTTGTTCTCGAATGTGTGCTCCCAAGTAGCTCTCCACCATGTTAACTTTCCCTGAGGCAAGCAAGAGTGCTAGAGGAGCACACCTTCACTTCTTGGAAGGCCACGGATGGAAAGTTACAGCCATCATTTCTGTTCACATCCCGTTGGCCAGAGCATAGTCATGTGATCACACCACATGCCGGGGAATCCAGGAAATGTACTGTAGCTGGCTCCCACATCCAGTGAAAGTGCAAAGTTTCTCTTCGATACTGAGGTAACTAGCAGCTTCTGTCCCATTCCACATCTGGTTTGTGACCTTGGGGACCTGCTGTCACAGACTAATATTGCAGTAGTACTCTCCTGTTTGGCTCCATCCGGGGCTCCCTATCTTTCTTGCAGGTGGCAAAAAGGCAGAGAACTTCAAGGCTAGAAAGCCAGGTGTCATCCTGTGTCCAAGCTAAAGCTTACCAGAGTCAAGGCAAGGGGTAAACTATTTATGGAGATGTGTTAGGTCAATGAAAATTCCTCTTCTCAGGGTGGAGCAAGTTTATTTAAAAGAGCTTTGTTGATTAGATGAGATTCTGAATCGGTCCTCATTTGTGCCTTAAAAGCTCTTCTCAGCCAGTGAAGACCAAAGACTTGCTCATGAACCCTTAATTAGGGCCCAGCCTGAATTCCTTAGGTAGGGTGAGGATGGAGAAAAATAACAGACAAGGAAAACTGGCAGACAGCAGACAACGAATGGGTTCCCCGAAGGCAGCTGGGAGCATGCATGGCGGGCTGTCCCTGAGCCAGTGGGTTCAACCAGACAGATGATCCAGATAATCCAATAAAATGCTTCTTGTTTTTGTGACTAATCCAACTGTCATACTCTGTTTCTAGGAGCTCAAGATGTCAAAAAGTGAGCCTGTGTCTTGATGTTCACTTTCTGGTTTGTCCAGAATTCATTTCTATTTCAACTCTATCTCCAAGCTGCCTACTCATGTTTCAGACAATAACATACAGAGAGGAATTAGGGACAGAGCAAGAGCATCCTGTACACTCTGGAGCTCAGGGTTTATAGTTTGGGTGTTACCTACCATTTGAGGTGACCCGTGTCTCACTCCCTGCCCCCCGCCCTAAGTCTCCTCCAGAGCATGAGGGTTGCTTGGTGTGTGCCTGTCTCTTACTCTAGGTTGAGAGGTTCTGAGGCTCCGTCCTAGTTGGTGTGATTTCCCCAGCATCCAGGTTGGTGCTGGTATGTGCTAGGTATTGAATCAATGCTAGTTGAATGGTTGACTTCGTTCAGACAACCACGGTTGACCGTGGCTCTTCTGAGTTAATTCACTTTGGCACTGTGTTGTCAGCTGTGTAAGTGATCCAAACACCACGCTTCTGTCCTATTTGCATACTTTCTAGATGCAACTCCATCCTCTCCCTCCTCCCACCTGCCCTCTAGGAGTTCATTACTGCCTTTAAAAATGGAAAGCGTGCTTATCAGAGATTGGAGAGAGTCAACTCATTATAAAAATTAGTGATATGGGAAATTGTTTGGCAATTTCTTATCAACGAAACATACACTTGCTTTAATTCCCAGTGGTTGCATATTGGACATTTTTCTCAGACAAGCAAGATCCTATTTTCAGACAAAACCCCGGTGTACATGAATATTCGTAACAGCTTTATTAGTAATAGACCAAAATGGAAACAATCTAAGTGTCTTTCAGTGGGCGAATAGTTAAAGGAAACTCTCATATATCCGTACAATGGAACACCACTCAGTAAAAAATAAAAGGTACACATTTTTGAGACATGCGATGTATTAGTTTGCTAGGGCTGCTGTAACAAAGTACTACAAGTGAAGAAGCCTCAACAACAGAAACTTGCCTCACAATTCTGGAGGCTAGAGGTTCAAGGTCAAGATATTGAGATGAAGATATCAGACAGTGTTGGGGTGTGCTGCCTCCGACTGCGCTAGGGAAGGTTTTATTCCAGGCCTTTCTCCTAAACTCTGATAATTCCTTGGATCGTGGCAGCATAATCACTTTACATGGCGATCTCTTCGTGTAAATGCATGTGTCCAAATGTCCCTTTTATAAGGACACCAGCCATATCAATGGTGAGGGACTTGTACTACGCCAGTAGGACCTGATATTAACTAATTATACCTGCCATGACCCTATTTCCAAATAAGGTCACATATTTAGGGTGTTAGGACTTCAGCATAGGAATTTTGGGTGGGACGTAATTCAACCCATAATATGCAACAATGTGGAGAAGGGCATTATGCTTGAAAAAGGCCAATCCCCAAAGGTTTCATGCTATATGACTCCATTTATGAAGCATACACAAAATGACAAAAAACATAATGACAGAGAGTAGATCAGTGGTTGCCAGGGGACAGGAACAGAGGTGGGGGATGAGCCCGTGAAGGGTGGCACAAGGGAGTTTGCTTGTGGTGAACAAATGTTTCTGTATCTTATTTGATGGTAGTTATGTGAATCCATATGAGGGATCAAATTGTACTGAACTAGACACACACACACGCACGCACGCACGCACGCACGCACGCATGTAGACACATGTGAATGCATGGGAAAACTGATGAAAGCCAAATAAGGTCTGTAGTCTGTAGTCAAGTCTAGCATTTCACCAGTTTTCTGTTTTGATATTATACTGTGGTTAGAAAAGATGTCACCACGGGGGGAAGCTGGGGGAAGGATCCAAGGAACTGCTCTAGGTGCTGTTCAGCCTGTAATCATCTCGAAATAAAAAGTGAAAAAAAGTGAAGCATATGGCTATGTTGGGGGTGGGAAGGAGGAAATGGAAGCCTGGGGCAGTGGACAGGGTTAAAACGTTTCTCATGATATGGTCCCCATCCTAAAAAGGATCTCTGCCTCCTACATCCCTATGGCGTTCATAGTCACACCTCCTTCCTTCTCTACGAAGGAGGAAGATTTATCAAGTGAGATGGGCCGTGGAGGCAAGAGAGTTCAAAACACAAACACCTACTCATTCCCAGGACTTCTACCCAGGACTTGGTTTCCCACATTTCCAGCTTTGCTACATCTTGTTAGTGAAATCTGGCCTGGAAACCCCTGTGTGGGACCCCGGCTCAACAACCACCCAGCTCTTCCTCCTCCCATTTCCCCTAAGTACTCTCACCTGGGAACACCTCACCTGCCCTGCAGTCTGGGGGCCCGGCTCTACTGCCAGGGTGGGCAGACGTTGTCCATCATATGTCCTGCACAGTCTCACCTGCACAGAGTAGGACCTCACCCCCAAGCTGCACTTGCTCCACCTGGATCAAACTATGACAGAGTTAAGCCGGGCGTGGTGGCGCACGCTTGTAATCCCAGTACTTTGGGAGGCGGAAACTGGAGGATCCGGGTTCGCCGGCCAGCCTCAGCTCTCTCTCTCTCTCTCTCTCTCTCTCTCTCTCCCTGTCTCTCTCTCTACCTACCTACCTAGTGAGGCCCTCTGCAACTTCATGAGACCCGGTTTCAAAATAAAGTATAAAAAAATAGGGCCGGGGGTGTAGTGTGGAGGTAGAACGCCCCTGGGTTCAATCCCCGGTACCGGAAAAAAAAAAAAACAAAAAAACAAACTATGACAGAGTTGGCTTTGCATTCTCCCAGACTCCGTTCAGACGCCCTGGCTTCCAGGTTGGCTCTGTTGTGTGCACTTAGGCAAGCTGCCTCTCTCTCTGCTTCAGTTTTCTCAGCTGTCCAGTGGGGTAAATCATTCCTATCTAAACTTCCAGTCTGGAAGATCTTAAATTTAGACTTAAAATCGATGGAAAGTTTCATGCAAATGCAAGGTTCTGCTAGATGACTTCAAAAATAATAATTTAATAGTGATCAGTTATCAAGCATCTCTTCCCCCATGAAACATAAATATTACCTCTTAATTCCACTGAAAAGCAAGTGGGGTGTCATAAAGCACCTGGGGCTATCCCAAGCCCATTCCATACCTGCCCAAGAAATTGCCTGCTGAAGAGACCAACATTCCCTGTTTGTCCTGACTTGAAGTCAATCCAAGATGGGTGACGTTTTTATTTCCTCTCCCAAGCACCTCCCGTTGCCACGGTCACTGCCATGTCATGAATGTAGGATGACTACCCACACATGTCCTATGTGTAGACTTTCTAGGTGAGACTCCCCCTCTCCCTCCTCCCATCTGCCCTCTAGGAGTCCATTCCTGCCTTTCAAAATGGAAAGTGTGCTTATCAGAGATTGGAGAGACTCTACTCATTATAAAAATTGATGGTATGGGAAAATGGTTTGGCAATTTTCCTGCCCCTCCTCACTTGCCCCAGGCTGCCAGACACCTTCCTAACAGTCCCCTGGGGGCCATGCCAGCTCAAAACCCTAACAGGATTCCCTCATTCCCAGCTAGGCTACAGCGTGGACCTCTTCCCTTGTTCTTTGAGAGTCCAGATAATCTGGCTTTGGCCAACATTTCCCTCCCTCCCCCGTCCTGTCCTACCCTCTGTCCCTTCTCACCCCCAATCCCAGTTCTTTTCCCTTTAAACCTTTCTTGTGCCCGGCCTGGAGATCCATGCACTTCATTCTTCACAGACCAGACAAAGGGTTTAAAAGGCTCCTGCCAAGGGGGGTGAAGCACACTTGTAATCCCAGTACTTGGGAGGCTGAAACAGGAGGATCGCAGGTTCGAAACCAGCCTCAGCAATTTAATGAAGCTCTCAGCAACTTAGCGAGACCCTGTCTCCAAATAAACAATAAAACAGATATGGGGGTGTAGCCCAGAGGTAGAAGGCCCCAGGGTTCCATCCCCAGTACCACAAAATAAAGACCCCTGCCCACCCTTGCGGCTGACCCAGGTCTCTCCCTTCCTCCCATCCAGCTCCTGTATTAGTCACATTGAAGCTTTGTCTTGTTAGCCATGTGTTGTATTTTTAGCTGTATTTTTTATTTTGGTCTGGAAAATTCTGTTAAATAGTTAATATTTCATACTTTCTGATGGGCTTTTTAAAAAACAATTTATTGAAGTGAAATTCACATACACAAAATTAACCATTTTAAAGTAAACAATTTGGTGGCTTCTAGCAGATTCAATACTGTGCAACCACTACCTCTATGTAGTTTCAAAACATTCCCATTGTTCCAAAGTAACACCTTTTATCTGTTAAGCAGTTTCTTCACATCCCTCCCTCCTTCCAGTCCCTGGCAACCATCCATCTGTGGTCTGTCTCTATAGTCTTACCTATTCTGAATATTTCATCTAAGCAGAATCATATTATTATAATATAATTATAATAATATATTATAATCGCATATTATAATATGTGATCTTTTGTGTCTGGCTTCATTTGTTTAATATAATGATTTTGAACTTCATCCGCCATTGTAGCATGTATCAGAACTTGATTCCTTTTTATGGCTGAATAATATTCCATTGCATGTATAGCCTGTAATTTGTGTATGCATTCATTCATCAGCGAGAATTTGGGTTGCTTCCTCCTTCGGGATGTTGTGACGAGCCGGTAGGCTTTCTCGTGCACTTTGCTTGGCTTATTTCCCCGCAAACTTTCTCCAAAATGCTACTACCAATGGAGAACACAGAGACTCAGAGAGTCAGAGGAACTGTTGGCTGGATTAGTTAGAGGGTGGAGAGGAAACAGGTGGCCCATTTAAAGGGGCTACTGAGGAAAGGTGAATGAAGACAATACTGATGAAGTGGGAACAGGGGTTAGGACACCAATGAGGGACAGGGGAGCACCCAGAGTTTGCAACAGCAGGAAGCCATCGGGGTCCTTATTTAGGCTTGCAGGGCTAAGGGGGGAGCCGCTGTGGGGCCCAGAAGAGGCAGAGGTGTCCAGCAGGAACCAAGACCTTCAGAAGAGAAATACATCAGCCAACGACCCACAGCCCGGAGGTAAGGGAGCTGGGGCAATAGGAACCAAAGTCTCACTCTCCTCCAAGCCTCCAACCTCCTACCAGGGCCTCCCATTGGCTAAACTCCACTGGGAGCCTGAGGGGCAGGGAGCCGGCCCTCTGTGCAGACAGCAGGGTGGCAAAGATGGAGAGGGAGTCTGGGGGCCAGGGGTGTAGACTGGGCAACCCAGGATGGCGTTGGCCACATAGCCAGAGTCAGGGCTTGGCCTGAGGTCTGCAGACTCGTGATCCCAAGCACCTTCCATCCCAGAGGTGCTGGCGCCGGGTGCATCTCGGAGTCAGTGCTGACTCTGGTCTTTCTCTTCCCCCGCGTCTTCCAGAGCTCCCGGAGCTGGGGCTGGCTGGGGCGCAGGCTGGTGCGGCCGCCCTCCCCTCCCATCCTCCCCTCTACCTCCGCCCACAGGGGCTGCCCTCAGCGGTGAACCTCAGCGCTTTCCGCTTAGCTGTGTTTGCTGCCTCTGCGGGCCCCTGGGGACTGGGGGCTTTTCTTCTCTCTCCCTTGTTCGTGTTCATTTTGGAGCCATAAGAGAGCCAGGGAGAGAAAGAACTGAGAAAATCAGGGGCCGAGAGACTGTTGTGAAAAGAGTCCTGGAGACAATACCCCGAGTGCTTAGTGAGGTCCTGAATGCGGGGCTTATGGGGCTGCGCCGAGCCCGCCAATAGGCCTTTTGTGCTGCTTTCTATTGACTGTTACTAAACCCTTCAATGGGCTTGCATTGTGCGCAGAATAAAATCCAACCCCCCCATCCAGGCGCAGAGGGCTCCAGCCTCATCTCACGGCCCGGCCTCCCTCTCTTCCCCACTTGCCCTCCTGCAGCTCCTGGGCACACCCAGCATCTCCCACTCCCCAAGTTCCGCACCTGCTGGACCCCCACTTGGGATGCTGCTTCCTCCATCCTCCGCGGGACTGGCACCTTCTCCTGCTTCAGGTTGCATGACATGTCACCTCCTGTTCCCCCTCTTGGCACCTGTGTATTACATCCCTGTCTCCCACTGGGCTGTAATCTCCATGAAGATGTGGAGCTCGTCCGCCCTGTTTACCGCTCCACTCACAGTGTTGAGCAGAGCGAGGCACAGGGCCGGCGCCTGAAACATGTCTGTTGAATCAGTGATCACAATGCACATTCCTCTTGGCAGAAGTAGAAAGTGGGTGACGTGTTTTAATGTTCATCTGTTTAGATTTGACTTCTATTTGTATTTTTCGACAACCTAGGAAAACATCTCTGAACATCTAACTTGAGTGTTGCTTGCTGTATCTTTTGTTGGAAGAGGGTCTGGCCTTTCCTCCAGGGTTTCCAGCACATGTTTTAGGACTCAGGACTATCGTTGCTTGTGTATTGTCATGGCAAAGGCTGCATGTACTGCAGGTCTCAATTGATCTGGCTACCAATTAGCTCCGGGGCCTTGGAAATAGGTCCTCCTCCTTTCCCTTCCGTCTCCCTCCCTTCTTCTCTCCCTGTGATACATGACATGTGCTCAAAAGTGATTTGATTCTTTTGATTAAATGGGTTATTTTGATGTGATTTTAATTTTTACTAATGAAAAGTGTCTGGCTGGTTCCAGTTTAACTGGTAGTCATTGAACACCAGCGGATCGCTTGCTTCTGATTCTAATCTCTCAACTCAGTTCATTGTGTTGTGAGGATCTGAAGTCTCTTCCATAATGAACTTTAATTGTTAGTTCAGTGACCTAAGGGTTTTGTAATGCTCAAGGGTGGCTGTGGGGTGCGATATTACAGGACCCCTGTGGAATGTTCTGGAACAGGTGGCAGCCCGGGAAAGGCAGATCGACACTTGGTACCATTTGTGCTGTTTGCAAGCTGAGAGCTTGCGAGTGTCTTTACTTGGTCTTCAGCTGCCTCAATTTTCTTCTCTGTAAATGAAGTTTGCAGGCTTCCCAAGTCCTCTCGAAGGCCAAGGTTCTATCGCCCTCTCTCCTCCTCTTCTTTGCTCTGTGTAGTAGCTCTGCTTTCTTTATCCAGTCAAGAAAGGTCCAAATAAAGGGAGCCATTGTCAAGATGCCCAAGGAGGAAGCAAAGAAGGTGGGCGGACGAAGGCCACCATCTCACCACTCAACTCCATCCACGAGTGCCGTCCTTTGAATTTCTTCTTTCTTGTTTTTGCCCACCGCTTCCTTTGCTTTCTCCTACCTAATCCTTTCCCCCCTCCTGCACCTTCCCCTCTTCCTCCTGTTCTTCTTCTCCTCCTTCTCATTTTTAAATTCCAAACTGAAGAAAACAACCTTCTCTCTGCTCAAGACTTGACACTTCTGTCTTGCAGCTGAACTGTGTGTCAAGGAGATGCCCCGGTGTCTCAACCAAGTGCCACCGTTGTGATCTATCCAGGAGACAATCCTCACTGTTCACAGAGGCCCAGTTGTTTATAAGCAGTTCGTTCAGTGTGTTTTGCTCACAAGACTCCTTTAAAGCTCCCAGCTCAGGAACCATTTAGTTTTAAAAGTTGAGCCAAACTTCTTTTTCCCCTAAGTGTCTTTTCTTATTTTCGGGTAAAATCAATAAACCATGAAATGTCTCTATTGAAAAATGATATGACCAAGCTCTCCCTGAGAATTCAGGGGTTAAAATGTGGTTGGAGGCTTAAAGGCCCATTAAGGTACTATTGGATTATGATGAAATTCTCCCGAATGTGAACTTTACTACATTTTGACTTAGAAACATAATCCGGCTGCAGAGTCTCAATGTCCAGATACGGGATATAGCTTTTAGCATATATTAGTGCTGATGAAGGCAGTGGGTTGGCGTGACATCTTGGAAATACAATTCATGCAGTCGCTACTTTTAATGACCTGGAAAGAGAACCATTTCCCCACTTGGCACCCAGAGAAAATGGTAACCTAATTTTCAGCAAGGGAGTTTTGTTAAATTGATGTATGCCATAGGTAAAAGCACACATGGGTTGTTTTAGGAGTCCACCATCTTGATTTTGAAATATACATCATAAAATTTGTTCTGAAAACACACACACACACACACACCAAAACAAAATACCCCCAAAGCAAACAATCCCTCTTCCATCAAGTTAGTATCCACATTTCACAGATGAGGAGACCAGGTCGGAGAGAGCACTGACTTGTCCCAGGTCACCCATCAGGAATGCATTGATCAAACTGGTTCCATGACTGTGATCTTTGGTATTTTGGGGTGATTCATCAGGGAAGTTTTAGCTCAGCATATCCCCCCCCTGCCCAGTGACTGTCATAACAAGACAGGGGGAATGGCAAACATTGAACTCAACTCTGTCACTGAGAGCCTTGGATCATTCAGCAAACCCCTGCCCTTTCTAATCTTTACTTTCCTCACCTGTAAAGTGGGGATGATAAGACCGTTGACAGGGGCTTCCTCCTGGGGAGTGTTGAGGATTTGGGGAGCCGGGGCAGGAGCCCTTAGCTTCCCTGAGGGCAGGTGCTTGATGAAGTGGTGGAATGTTTATAGAACTTCTCAGCCACACCTTTGCTGACTTAGAAATTCAGATTTTATAAATGGAGTCAACAGTCCCAGAAAGAAATTGATATTCTATGTCATTGTGTGTTGCTGTTAGTTTCTGTGTTGAATTTTGTGTGTGTGTGTGTGTGTGTGTGTGTGTGTGTGTGTGTGTGTAGTACTAGGGATTGAACCCAGGGACATTCTACCTCCGAGCTACATCCCCAGCCCTTTTTTAAAATTATTTTTGTTTTGAAACAGGGACTCACTAGGTTGCTGAGAATCTCACCGTGTTGCTGAGGCTGGCTGCAAACCTGTGATCCTCCTGTCTTAGCCTTCCAAGTACTAGGATTACAAGTGTGAGCCACCACGCCCGGCTTCTGTCTTGGATTTTTAAAGGTTGAAAAATGACATGTGGACTTACCACATGGACATTCATAGTGGAATCCTCAAAAAAGTACCTTTTGATGGAGCCAGGATTGATGTTTATAATGGCCAGATGGGAAGTGTCATCGAAATTAAAGAATTTTTTAATATACTCAGTCTGCAGGAAGCAATCAACAAATGTCTGTTGAATTAAGTTACATTGTACAAGTAGGTAGGGAGGTCTTGCCACCAGATTTAACAGAACCCAGAAAACAGACATTCCATTTAAACCTTTTAATCCCATAGAGCAGGGATGACAAATACCACTTTCATTTTCCACGCCTAGGGCAGACATCACTAATCCATCCCAGCGCTCTTATCTCCCAACCTTATATTCATTTATATGTGTCTCTCACACTAGGCAATAGGCCCTTGGAGAGTGCTGACTGAGTTCTGTTTCTTCTTTATCTCCCACAAATCTCACCTAGAATAGATGTTTAATGCTTGCTGCATGGTTGAGCTCAGAGGGGTTAAGGAAGTTGCCCCAGGCCACACAGGAAGTCTGATCTGTAGTCACACCTCCTTCCCAGGCCAAGAAAACAGGAGTGCAGTGGTGTAGGGGGATAATACTGTGAAATACTAATGGAAGCTTTTTAAAAAGTATTTTTAAATTGAAATGTAATCTACAGAGAGTAAAAAAACACAACTTTTAACTGTACAGTTTCATGAGAGTCAGCAAATGTGAGAGTCAGCAGCTACTTGTTGGTGCAACCGCTGGAGATCCCCAAGTAATCCTCCTCCTGAGGGGCAGATGAAATTCAGCACCTGTAGAACCACAACCCCTTCAAGACATCTTTCCTTCTAGACAGTTCTCTAGTGCTTTTCCCCGGTCAGTTCCTCTCCAGAGGCAACGACTGACCTATCACCATAGGTGAGTTTTGCCTGTTCTGGAACTTCATAGAATGGAAGACTAACGTGCGAACTCTTTAGTGTCTGGCCCTCACTCAACATAATGTCTTTTGAGGTTCATCCGTGTGGTTGGGCCCATGAGTGATCTGTTCCTTTCATTGCTGGAGACCCTTCCAGGGTTGAATGCGCCACACTGTGTCACCTGGGATTAGGCAGAAGGAAGGCAGCTTGTGGTAGGCAGCTTCTGAAATGGCTTCCAGGGGCCCCTTGTCTCTGGTGTCTGTGCTCTTGTGTGATCTCCTCCCCTTCGTGTGGGCTACACCTAGTGATTTGCTTTGGCCAAAACACTGAAGAGGTGAGGCGATGTCAGCCTGAGGTTCAGTGAAGAAAGGCTGTGGCCTCTGCTCTCTCACTCATTTTTACTTTCTCGCTTGCCCACTCTGAGGAAAACGGCCGCCATCTTGCGAGCCAGAGGCCAACATGGCAAAATGCTGAGGAGGCCTCTTGCCAAGAGCCAGGGAGGAACAGAGGCCTGCAATTCCACAGCCTGCAAGGAAAGGAGTCTTGCCGACAATCACATGAGTGACTTTAGAAGCAGGTCCTTTTCCAGTCGCACTTTGAATGACTGCTGTCCTTCAACACTTGAGCTGCAGCTCTGGGCACAGCCCTGAGCCAGGGGACTCAGCAGAGCCCTGCCTGGATTCCTGACCTGCAGAGACCATGAAGATACATAGTGCTGGTCAAGACGGTAGCATGTGGAGGGAATTTATTACATGGCAATGGATAACTAATTTGAGGACTTTATGAAAATGTCGCTTTCAAGATTCTTGAGCTGGGCATGGTGGCGCACGCCTGTAATCCTAATACTCAGGAGGCTGAGACAGGAGGATCGCAGGTTCAAGGCCAGTCCCAGCAACTTAGTGAGTCCCTCAGCAACATAATGAGATGCTGTTTCAAAATAAAAAATAAAAAGGGCTGGGGGTGTAGCTTGGAGGTAGAATGCCCCTGGGTTCAATCCTCAGTACCACACACATACAAAAAAAAAAAATGACAGTGCCTTTTTTTTTGTATTTGAGTCTCTGTCATGTGGGTGTCTTATCAACTAGCTACTCTGGTACTGTTTGAGCTATTACCACCATTGCTAAAATCAACGTTGTGGGAAGAGCGGGGTGGGGGTAGGGAGTTGGAGAGGCCAGAAGTCAACTGCTTCCTCTTCACGCTCTAAAGATTTATCTTTGGAAAACCTAACCCTGATCAAGTTTATCAGCAGCTACTTGTTGGTGTAGCCGCTGGAGATTCCCAAGTAATCCTTCTCCTGAGGGGCAGATGAAATTCAGTACTTTCTGCTCACAATGTCCTGTTTGCCCTTCGAATCTGCCAGTAGGTCAAGGAGACCCTGCATTCTAGGGCCGCACGCAGTGTCTTTACTCAACGACGTGCGCATCTCAGCATTCACAGGAGATGGGTTTGTGTCATGGTCTTAGGACCTCGAATCATCTTTTTTTTATTTTCTTTTGCGGTACCGGGGATTGAACGCAGGGGCGTTCTACCTCCGCGCTACGCCCCCGGCCCTATTTTTTATACTTTATTTTGAAACCGGGTCTCACGAAGTTGCAGAGGGCCTCACTAAGGAGAGAGAGAGATAGAGAGAGAGAGAGAGAGAGCAAGAGAGCTGAGGCTGGCCGCGAACCCGGATCCTCCGGTCTCCGGCTCCCAAAGTACTGGGATTACAAGCATGCGCCACCACGCCCGGCCTTCGAATCATCTTAATGTGCAACATGCCCATAAAAAATTATAACATGGAATCCCAAAGCCGTCCAGTAGAATGAAAAGCGCTAATGCTTTGAAATCATGTAAAGTCGCCTTTCAATGACTTTGTGGGAGATCGTTAAGTTTTCTAAGATATGGATACATATAACCCATCATGTGAACTTGACATGAGATTAAAATAAGAGGCAAGAAAGATTAATGGTTAAAAACACAGGCCCTGAAATGAGACTGTCTGTGAGCAGAAACTCAGTTTACCAAACCCATGCATCTCTGGGCAAGTGACTCAACTTCTCTCCAACGCTAACATTTCCCTTATAAGATTGTGTCAAGGTTTGGAGATATATGGACACTGCAAGTCCTTGTTGCCTAACAGAGTTTTACAGTAATTGAGAAATAGACTCGAGTCAGCCAGTGGGAGATGAAAATACCATCTTTCGGACCTTCGTGGGCTAGGTTGGAGATGTGGCCTGGGTTCATGGCACCAGAGAACTGTGGAATGGTGGAACGTGGATGGAGACAGATTCACCATGTGAGACGCAGGCAAGCCTGGGATCCGAAGCAGAACTGCACTTAGTGGCCCCAGAGGGAGCAGAGCCTGCCTCGGTTAACCGTAGGGAATGGAAGGACAGAGCTGCACGCATGCGGACTCTGCGTGCAGGTGGATCCCAAAGAGAGGCAGGGGAAGGAGACGGAGCCTCACAGACTCTGCCCTTCTCCCCAGAGCCCCCATCCATGAGGTCATTCTGCTCTTGGAGGGTACAAGTAAGCGAGGGAGGCCAGGAGTGGTACTAAGTACCCAGGGATTTCCCCCCAAACACAGGAAGAAATGAGTGTCCCCCTAATAGGTCTTGGGCATTACATCGAATACTCCCTCAGGAGTGCTTGAGCACAGTACCCGGCCCACGGCAGGTATGCTACAAACCTCAGCTCCCCGCCTGCACGCTAATGCTCTAGAATGCTCATCAAATGATTCAAAAATACTACTACTTGGAAATAAACGAAGAGATTCAAATATTGCTGGGTCCACTCAGAGTCTCGTCTTTTTTCTCTTCCTCTACAAGAAAAGGAAAAACACATTTTCCGAGGAGGTGGACTCCAGTGTGCTTGAGGACACTTTGCAGCATGTCAAGCAGATATTGACTTTCGAGCCCTTGCGAGCGCAGCGCGATCGATGCGCAGCGTTCCTGGCCCCCGGCTCTTCCCCCTCGCGGAGCTGGCTCGGCTCTTAGCCACGGGGCTTCGGGGGGAGCCCAGTCCGATTGTTCTCCACTGCACAACAATGTCAGTGTCGTCGTGTACAGCGTGGAGGCCTGCGCCGACAGAGCAGAGAGCAGCCCCGCGGGGGCTGAGGCGGGCTAGAGCCTCTCCTCCAGCCCGACCTGTGCAGAGAGCTCTTCTGGGCTGCTTTTCTTCTGCGGATCATGTTTTTCGCTGGCATCGGCAGGCCGCCTCTGCCTGTTTTCAAGTCTGGAGAAACAGCAGGGAAGGGGAAGCCCTGAGCAATTTGACTCTGTGGAGCCACTTGTATGTAGGGTGTGTGCATGTGCGCGCGCGCGTGTGTGTGTGTGCGTGCACGCGCTTGTACACTTATGTGTTCACCCGTGGCTGGCAAGCCACTCTCCTTCTAATTTCTAATCTCAAGGCCAGTAGCACAGTAAGAACAACATGAGCTCAGGAGCCAGATCAGTAACAAACTTGAGCACCTGCCGCCCCTGTGACCTTGCACAAGTGGCTCCTGATGCCTCAATTTCCTCATCGGTATTGTGGGGAAGACCATCCCTGTTGCTACATTTCATATGATGTATATAAAGCTGTCTGCCCATGGCACACCGTAACAGCCAATACACGTCCTGTTATATACTGTCATTTAAGAATAATTTTGAGATGTTCTATAGAAGTACACACAACAAAGCATATATTTGAACTAAAAATCACCGGTAAAAGAGAAATGGGAATAAAAAAGAAGGCGTGTGAACTAAGGCCAATACAAAGTAGAACAGAAAGGGTGGGCAGTGGTGGGTGGTGGAAGAGGAAGTAGAGAAATAGAATTTAAAAAATCAGAATATAAGAGCATATACAGTTGTTATAATAAGCCGCCAATTTGGTTCTGAGCCCTCTGGCAGCCAAGTTAAAAAGAGAACTCAGACCATGTGGTGCAAAGTTCACTAAAAATTTAGAATTTAGAAGATCTAGCTCACTTACTTTATTTCCCTGAAAGAGTGGATGACAAAGTTAACAGCATAGGATTCTGGGTTGATTGATCAGTATTTCTTTTCGGCGTGTGTGTGTGTGTGTGTGTGTGTGTGTGTGTGTGTAGGTAGGCAATAAATAGTTGTTTGCCCAATTAAAGTTCAAACCATCAGAATATCACCTAATGTTCCGAAGGCAGTGGTCCTTTCAGATTGGTTAAGTTGCATATTTCACAGTTAAAGGTTATTGCTTCCTAAGTCCCGTGGTCTATTTTGCGCCTGATGTTGAGACAGTCTGCAGAGGAAAGTTGTTCTCTTGACTCTGTAACCAAAGCTTTCCGGATAAGCTCTTCCCTCTGAAGGTGAGTGGCGCCACCTCAGGCTGTCTGCAGTGTTGTACTGGCCCCTCCTTGCCGAGCACACATTGGTTCTGAGATGACGGTGCCTCTCCTGGCCTTCTGGGCCTTGGGTCTGCTTCTGGGTGCAGCTCTTGGTCCCTCCCAGTAGCACAGGTGCTTGGCCTCCCTGTACCCATTCATACTTCCTCCTTTAGGGCTTGGATAGAGTGACATTGTCACACCCTGGGTCAATCTCAAAGTGGAACTCTAATGAAGAATCATTTGGAACCCAACCTTGCACTGGGGTGCCCCTCGCCTGAGTCACCAAGGGATTCAAACAAATGGAACATAAGAAGATGCCAGAAATGCATATAGATCCTGGGAATGGCTCTAGGGGATGCCTCTCACCATGGCTCTGGGTGTCCCCTCTTCCCCTGGCATCCACAGCAATCAATCGAGCGACAGTTCCTTGCTTCTCAAAGATCGCCAGGGGACCACGGTCCTGGCTATGGGCCCGTGTGTGCTTCTGTTGAGTGGAATGAATTTGCAATCCGAAGCTGATGTGCTCTGAAGTCCGTCGCCACGTCCACGCTGAAGTCATGCTTCTCATTGGCTGTTCTTGGCCAGGGATGCACAACAGGGATGCTAAGTGTGCCTGGGGGGTGGGTGGGTGCAGGACTCTGGTGCCTTTGTCTGGCAGACTCACCAGCAGCCTTGCCCAACTTTCCTTAGGCTATCCAGCAGTATAAGAGGCTACCACTCAAACTTCCTTTGGCTGGAACACGTACACGTGACCTCTCCAAGTGTTGTAGGCTTTCTCATCGCATGGCAGATATGCCCCCCAAAACCAACATCTTGACAGAGAATGAAGCAGAAACTCGATTCCCTGTTATGACCCAAGTCACATGACATGGCTTCCACTGTCTTCTCTTCATTAAAGCAAGTCACTAAAGCCAGCCTGCATTTGGGAGGGGAGAATTAGATTCTACTTCTCCCCGGGCAGTGTGTCACAGGATGCGTGGGCGTGCTGTAAGCTGCCACAGAGTGTTGTGCTTGCTCTCTGCAAGGAGCCTCCTGGAGGGCGCTGGCTTCCCGAGGTTCTATCGCAGGAGGACATACTGTTATAAGGGGTGTGGTGGTGCAGTCAACTCTGAGCAGCTTCGTGGTAAGCACTGATCGTCTTGTTTCTAGCTTGATCCTGGCTTGCACGCTTGTTTCCCAGTACCCAGCACAACAGCCACACAGTTAGTTGAAGGCAGATACAGGACTTGAACAAGGGTCTCTTCACTCTGATTCAGGCTCCCTTCCCACAGTGCTGGGATTAACCCCATCACTCCACCTGCCTCCTCCACTATCTCACCTTCCAGAAAACACGGCAAAGAGAAAAGCTGGGGGCCAGATCCTGACCTGCCTTAGGTGCTGAGACCGGTGGGCTCAGGTGCCAATCAGCTCCCCTCCCGCGGTTCAAGCTGGACCGCCAGCCACCAGTGTATGCGTTCTAAAAACTCACAGCTGGTCCTTTGTTGCTGTCTGCTTTTGGGTTGCCCTTCCCCTCCCCAGGTCACCCATGAAGATATTTTTCAAAAAAGCCAGTTAAGAAAGTGAAATCAAATCACCAACATCTGCCTCTCGCCCTCCCTCAGCACCCCGGTTCCCTGGATTCTTCTGCACAGAGCCGGAGACTTCATTATTCCAGCTTTTCCTCTGCCTTCTTTTGGAGGACGGGGGACGGGGGCGGGAGAGCAATGAAAGGGAATGCAGACAACTCGGCGATTCCATGAAAACTTCTACAGTCTCTGAGTGATGAGAGCTACCCTAATCTTTCACTTGATGAGAGAAAAACAAAGGAATGACTAAGGTAACATATACCGACGCTGTATTACTTTATGAAAGTAAAGAAAAAACTCCTCCGAGGACAGAATTCCTTATTTGTTAAGAAAATTAAATTGAATTAGCAGTTATCTTTTGACACCTTCCTCTGCTCAAAGATAGCATCTTGACAAACTGAGTGTGAAGTGACCTTTGCTTTCGCGACCGGGGGACACTTGGGTTTTATTTGCAGTAGCGCTATTGCTGGGCCCTCTCAGGCCAACTCTTGTAACACTTGCCGATGTCATTCCGGAGTAGAAGAAGATCGGTATTGTTGTTCGGCTATGACAGTAATTCGCAGCATGGTAAATGCTAAACAGGCCGTGACTGCCGCAGAAAAGCTAATAGCAACTCTCCAGAAAAACGTGGCAATTATTATTTTGTAGCCTTATCCTGTTTTCAATTTGTTAGGCTGAGATAGCTATTGTCTGCGATACATACATTTTTTTTCATCATTAGAGTTCCCATATGCATACGTAGTCGCATCTGTACAAAAATGGTCACCGAAGGCTCTTTTGTGGGATCCTCTGAGTTGTCATGTGATACTCCCATTGGGGTTCTTGCCCCCTCAAGCCTACTTTCTGACCACACCAGCATTCGGGTGCCTGCACACTGTTCCTCTGAGCGGAGGTCTCACATGTCGGTAGATGCTCTTTAAAAATATGAGGCTGAGCCAGGCATGGTGGTACCCATCTGTAATCCTAGTACTTGAGAGGCTGAAGCAGAAGGGTCACAGGTTCGAGGCCAGCCTCTGCAACTTAGTGAGACCATGTTTCAAAAAAAAAAAAAAATAGGGCTGGAGGTGTAGCTCAGAGGTAGAATGCCCCTGGGTTCAGTCCCCAGTACCCACCCCTCAGTCCCTGGAGGAGGGGTGGGGTTGAATGTTTGTCTTCTTCAAGTTCTTCTTGGTTAAGAACCCTGAGTTCTCCTACTGAGTATACATTAGTAGGAGGCTGGTGAAGGAAATAGACTGTGAATCTCGGTGTTTTGGGGGTCAGGGGGCCCACCCCCTCATTTCCCTCCAGATTGGTTAAGCTAGTCTCCTTGGGAAGCACAGCACAAAAGCAGGAGAGCTGAGACCAGAGCCCAGATTTGTGGCCCGTGGACCTGGCCTCCCCCGGGGGCCCAGTTCTGTTGTGGGGAGTCCTGGTGGGGAGGGAAGGCTGGCTTTCTTTCCCAGGCTTGCAGGCATAAAGTGGAAGAAGAAACAAAAGAAAGACACCAAAGAACCCCACTGTCCCCCAGGGCTTCTACAGCCCGGGCTGACTTAGGAGCGGCAGGGTACTGACAGTCAGAATTGAGAAGTGGTGGCGATGGCTCAGAGCCATCAGCCAAAAGCTTGTTATTCTGTCAGACGATGAGCAGCCACCTGTGGCTGTGGTCCGGGCTCGGGGCTGGTGGACCTGCCTCAGGAGGAGGGAAGCTGTTCAGAGCAAAACACAGTCTTTGGAAAGCATAAACGTGAGTAGCAGGCCGCCCGGGGGCCTGGTTTGCTCACCTGCGCAGGAAAGGTTGTCCTTTCTTGTTTAAAAGTACAATTATAAGGCCTTATAAGCTGTGATGAGACACAGCTCTACTTTGTACATACACGCTATGTCAAAAGAAGGCAGTCTGCGTTGAGTTTGGCCTGACTATGCCGTGTAACTGCAAAATGAGCTTCAGGGGCCTTCTAGATAAAGTTCACATTGTGACAGGTGACATTCAAGGCTCCTTGGGACTTTGTGAAACTCCTGCAGACTCTCAGCCTCAGTTCCCTCCAGGGTCCTATTCCAAGGCCCTATTCCAGCTTGGGCCACATGCCCTCCTGGCCAGCTCACTGGGGCCCGGAGCCTTCTCCTCTGCCCTGTGGACGCCTACCTCCTGTGGACCTCAGCAGCTTGACTCCTGCTTACTCTTCTCTTTAGGACTCAAACTCTAGCCCCCTGCCCTGGAAAGCTATTCTGAAACACCCTTCCTGCCTTCAAGGATGAAGGAGACAAGGAAGAATCCAGAATTTCCCAGACTTGCAAGGTTAAAGTATAAATCTCTCACCAGCAAAATATTTTCAAATTAGGACACAGCCCTAGGACAAATGCCAAAAAGAGACCTTGGTCATCACGTATGTGTTATGAGCTCTGACTGGTTCAAGTTTTCCTCCTTCAGATCTTTGCATTTGCACAAGTATTTCAGGTTAGTAAGTCCTAAGATGTCCCACCACGGCCTCTGAAGTTCAAAGCACCTATATCTAAGTCCATCCAATGAAGCAAGTGTAGAGAAAAAGCTTGTGGGTGCTGCTACTGGCCATGGAGCTTCCTGGAGTCAAACTGGTTAAAAATCAACAATGACAACAACAACCAAGCCAGTTTTGGAGAGAGCTGTGCTGCCCAAAGTGTCGCCATCTTGGAATAAGAGACACAGTGGTTATTCAAGAGGTTAAGCAACTCTTGGGGCTCCAGTTTTTATGGGCAGGATACAGGCTGAGACAGCTACTCAGCCTCCAGGACAAGCAGGTCCTCCAATGAAGGAAAAGGCAGGGCTGCCCGGAGAGTATGGTCAGGAGCCCTGGAGGACAACTAGTGAAGGAGCTGCCCACAGAGAACCAAACCCAGGTCTCAGCAAGCATTCCCAACTTGCAAGGCAGGGCCTCCCATGAATGTGGGCATTTCAGAATTGCAGTGAACGCTGTGTTAGTCAGGGTTCTCCAGAGAAACGGAACCAATGGGATATGTTTGTTTGTGTGTTGATAGGAATTAGCTCATGGGATTATGGAAGCTGGAGAATCCAACACTGACAGTGAATCCTGGCCAGATGGAGACCCAGGAAGGAGCTGCAGTTCAAGCTCAAAGACCAGCTGCTGGCAGAACTCCTTCATGCTCGGGGGAGCTCAGTCTGTGTTCTGTTAAGGCCTTTAACGGATCAAATGAGGCCCACCCACATTATGGAGGGTAACCTGCATTATTCATTATTCAGAGTCCAACTGTTTAAACATTAATTTCATCCACCCCAAATCACCTTCACAGAAACATTTATGTGACCAAATATCTGGATACCATGACTCAGCCAAGTTGATGGATCAAATGAGTCATCGTGAATACCAAGTGCTGTGTGTCACCCGTCCTTCCCTTTCTGAGTGGGGGGTTTGTTGCAGCTATGACGTCCAGGTATTGTGTGTGGGTGGGGAGGTGTTAATAATTTGCTGTTTATTGTGTAGGTCTCCAAAGCAGGTGGAGCTGCATCCAATTCTGATATAGCTCATGAGTTCCTTGGCTTCAAGCCTGATGTCATGATTGCATAAGATTTTAGAGTGTTTTTTGGGGAAAGGGGAGAGATAAATATAATATTCTGGTGAGAGGAAAGTAAATATTTGTGACCAAGAGGGAAGACTGTGGTGGATTGGATGATGGTACCCAACTGTGTTCACTCTCTCCCACTCTCTACATCACGCTCTCTACCTCCTTCATCCTGCCTCTTTGTCCTTGGTCTTGGTCTTGTTCTTGAATGGGTTGCTTTGACCATTGAATGGGAGCAGAAGAGACAGTCTGCCGACTCTGATCAGAGACTTTGAAAGGCATCACATGCGTCCACTTGTCCAATTGTGAAGACACAAGTCTCCTTCAGCCTGGTCTCTGCATACGAAGACAAGTTGCTGAGCCAGACTAATCACAGCAAAGCCCAGCTGAGCTCGGCAGAACCACAGGGAATCAAAGCTCTCACAGTCTCTGAGCAAGAAATAAATGTGGCTTAAGATATTGAGATATTGGGCTGGGCGTGGTGGCGCACACCTGTAATCCCAGTACTTGGGAGGCTGAGACAGGAGGATCGCAGGTTTGAGGTCAGCCTCAGCAACTTAGTGAAGCCCTCAGCAACTTACAGAGACCCTGTTTCAAAATAAAAAAATAAAAAAAGAATGGGGGTATAGCTTGGAGGTAGAATTCCCCTGGGTTCAATCCCCAGTACCAAAACAACAACAACAAAAAAAGATATTGGGCTGTTGGGGATGCTTGTTACTGCAGCAAAAGTGGACACTTTTCACCAGTGTAGCTTCTGATTTGGATAATCCAGATCAGGTGAATCAAGGCCTCTTTTCCAAATGGGAAGGTTTTAAATTTGAATTATGTGGATACCATTCCAATTCCTCACCCTATTTTGGCCCTATAAAAGGTATTTGAAAGGCATATTAAAGGCTTAAAATACTCTTGTTATCAGATTTTGGATACCATTGTGAGCTCTGAGAATCCAACATAGATGGCCCAAGGCTTCCGGTGCCAAGGGCATGGAGGTAGTCCGTGATCATCAAGGTGACTCAGGGTGACCTTCTTAAGGAACTCTCTACCACTTCTAGCACTTCCTCTTCTTTCAGTTTGTATTTTGGGCTGGATTAAAAAGGAAAATGAATTTAGAGTTTCTCTTAACTGTGCCAAGAAGTTCCAAAGGGCATCTTCAATTAAAAATAAAATTCAAGAAAGCACACCCTAACCTAAATCACTTGGGTAACTTTTATATTTTGGAAATGATAGAAAGTCTTAAATCCCATTCATTTTTTCCCTATTCTTTCCTCCCATTCTTTGCTTAGTTTGTACTGGGAAACCAAACCAGTAATTTTCAGTGCCGACTCTTAAACCCAATTCCCCCAGAATTGAGTTTAAGTTTCCAGCTCTGTGGGAGGATATACAATTATTTTTGCTATTATAACTTGGGTTGAGTTTTCAAAATGAGAACATGAATTCTGAGTAATAAAAGACTTGAATTCAGTCAACACAAGCAGTGACCTTGCACAAATAATCACAATGCTGGATCTTACACAACCCATCTGGATATTTTAAGAGTAGGGCAGACCAATGAGTGCTCATGCAAAAGGTTAGAGAACTAGGTTAAAGAAAAAAGTGCCCCTCTCATCAATGTGACTCATCCACCCCCTGAGACTGGCAAAATGACTCAGGCTTTCAAGTAGGTGGCAATGCTTATAGAAAAATATGACCTAGCGGTTTTCATCAGGAGCTCGCAGTTGGTTGGTTGTCATGCTTTGATTCTCCGGCATCCCTGAGGAATTTTGGGTATTTTGGGTTTTTTCACAGAATGGTCCAAAGGACCCTGCTGACAGTTCACAAGAAACCCTCTGAAGGTCTGGATTCCAACCGTGACCCTCACAAAAGGCTGCAGTAGAAAGAGTTGAAGGAGATTTCTGATGCACCCACTAGGAGAAACCAAGCCCCAAGGCTGTGTTTACGAGTCCCCAAGGCCTGCTTGGAACAGCTCCGATGCGTTTCCAGAACCAGTGTCAGTCTTAAGCCGCGGGCAGCTCCAGGTGCCCAGCCAGGTTTCCAAAGCCTTCTCTCTGCCTCTGCTCATCTGTCTGGAAGCAGAGGAGGTGTTGCATAGCAAGAAGGGGGACACCAGGGGGCTGAGATCTGCATCAGCTTTGCTCTGGCTGGGGGTGTAGGTGGAGTGGAGTGGGGGTGGGGGTGGTGTCACTTGGGCTGGTTTCTTGTTGGTTCTTGTTCTTCATCAGCTGAATGGGGACGGTCCTATCAGCCTCCTTTGTCACATTACAGACAGAATCAGTCAGATGATGTGCTTGGACCCTTTGGAACCTCTGGAACACAAAGGCGCTCAGAGCTTCAGCTATTATGCTATTGATGAGAGGCCCTGCTGTTAGGCATGCTGATGGCTTTCTGGCAATTTCCATGTCTTCATAAGCATGCTCAGGGAGTTTATAGATAGAAGAGAGCTGACTGGGATTGGATTTGGTAGACATACACAGGTCTACCATCCCTAAAAATGACAATTTGGACGTACTCCAGGTGGCGTGCTCCAGGCCCAGTGCTCTATTTGAAGCCTTAACACTTTCTCAGCTCCCACCACAGGCTCCCCTTCCACTTTGGCCTTGAATATGGTCGATCCAATTTTGGGGTCCTCTCTCTCTCTCTCTCTCTCTCTCTCTCTTTTCAGCTGCCACCTATACTTGTCATCTATTGGAGGACGAATCTCATCTCCCTTTCTTACTTGCCAGGTACACACATCAAACCCATATCAAATGGGGCCTTGCGTCATTACACTTAAAGTTGGCTCAGCTCATTCAAAAGGAGCAGCATTTTGAATCCGAAGACCTCAAAGAGGCCGGGCACAGTGGCACATGCCTGTAATACCAGTACTTGGGAAGCTGAGACAGGAGGATCACAGGTTTGAGACCAGCCTCAGCAACTTAGTGAAGGCTTCCTCAACTTAGTGAGACTCTGTTTCAAGATAAAAAATAAAATAGGGCTAGGGGTATAGCTTGGAGGTACAATGCCCCTGGGTTCAATCCCCAGTAAAACACATACACACACACACACACACACACACACACACACACAACCTCAAAAGGTCAAACTTCACAGATGAGTTTTCTTAAAGGGGCAGTGAGGGGGTAAATTAAGCACACCACCCACACTACATGACACATCTCATGTGTCACCCCCCATCCTTGCTCCACTGGCCACTCCCAAACTCAAGCCAGTTGTCTTTCTTACTACTATCCTTTCACCCAGCTCTGTTATGTGAACCAACTTAATTCCCTTGTGGTTGCTCCTATTTGCACTTCTCTCTGTTAATTAGGTAAAGAAATGGCACCAACAAAGATCCCCATGGTGTTGGGGGCAGACTGAGATTCCAGGATGTTGGGAGAAGGTCATTTGACTAGTCATTAATAAACAACGTGAGTCACCTCCTCTACCTCCCAGTGGTGGATAGATTTGGTGGCGGTGTGAGTTTGTTATCTGATGTGTGGATCAGATCACAGAGAGGATGAGCCCTAGGCTGAGAGTTTGACATGCATTGGAGTCAATACACCTTGCTTGTCCCAGGACCACGCACCCCCACACTCCCAGCTTCCCGTACCCCTGCAAGACTCTGCCATTCTTAAACCAGCTATATAGCCAGGGGCCTGAGGACCAGTGGAAAGGGGCATCCATCACTCAAAGCACGATGCAGGTGCTGTTCCTCCTCGTCAATCAGCACAAAACCTCACAGTAATCACACTTGACACTGGGTGATACTTTCTAATTAGATACAGTTTAGAATTCTCAAAGCATTTTTATAGATATAACTTCTTTGATCTTCCAACAGCTCTGTGAGGTAGCCATATCTTTCAATCATTCAACAAATACTTGCTGAAAGCTCTGTTGAGGGTGACTAGAGGGGGTTCCCAGGACTCGGGGCTTTCAGCTTTAAAAGCAGGACAGTCCCAGGCAAACTGGTATGTGTTGGTCCTCCTTCTGCCATCCTGGGCACAGAACTCCCAGAGATGAACAGGACAGAAATGGTCCCGGTGTGTATGGCACTCACACGCTGGTTACTTTTATGTTTGATTTTCTGCTGGGTAAGGAACTGAGCTGTTGCAATCTGAATCTCAGAAAATGTGAAGTTCCGATGCCCATTTTTTAGATTTCTGGTTCATTCATCAAGCTCAGATCTAGCCCCCGGGTAGGAAAAGATAGAAAGTGGCATGAGGTGTTGTCCTGGCTTTTGAAGAGCTTGCGATTTGGTAGTACAGGAGATGAGGAAACAGGAAAATAATCGTCAGCTGGGGCTTCTGGGTCTGTGTTCTTAAGATATCTGCCCACCCCATGCCACTCGTCTTGCCTCCTCCTTTGATTTCTGTGCTGCCTCCTGTCCATTCTTCCAAACATCCTTAGCATCCTTCTCTGACACTTCTTGCTCTAGTGGTGACCTGATTCTCTTCTGTGGATTCTATTATTTCCTTTACTAGATGCCACCTACTAAATTTGGGATGAAAATAACTAAATGGATTAGATTCTGATTATATATATTTGCTGAGAAATACTCTGATCTCAAGTAGATATCCCAGGAAATAGTTCCTGGGGGCAATAATGTTCTGACCAAGTGATAAGAGATTCTTCCCAGCTGCCAGGAGTATCATTGAATTGCTTTTCTGGGACAGATGGGCTTGGAGTGAATTTAGGCATCAGGAGCCAGATTCCGTTGTGTAGCAAAGCTCTCTCTCAAAGTCAACCACTTTTCCTATACATTTCAGAACAACCAGGAACCTTGCTAATTGAATACTGTCCCATTATGTGACCAGATCATGCATTTCCAGGAAGGACAAAGTAATCCAATTTGTGTTGAAATGTCAGCCCAAGCTGCAGATACTCCTTTGGTATGAGCTGTAGAATTTTCGTTGGCTGCTGTCAACAGTGCGGTTAACTCTAAAAGCTATCTGTGGCATTTGGCACAGATGCTCATCTGCTTGAAGAACAACTTTCAACTCATTGTTTTTCTGCTATCATACTTTCTGATTTTCTATGGAATAGTTGGATGGGAGTTTTGAGGGTGTGGATTGATCCTTCCTAAACTAGATGAGGACCTCACAGAAAGAATGTCACCCTTTACTTAGGGTGTGGTTGTTGGTCTCTAAAGAGCTGTGTCCCGTTGTCTCAGCTCTTTATTCATTCATTCCTCCATAAACATCTAGGGGATGCTCAGTATGTTCCAAGCAACCTTCTGGGTACTGGGAAGACCACAGAGAACAAACAGGACACTCTGAGGAGGTGAAATCTGAGTTGAGGTCCAAGTGATACCAATGAGTCAGACATGCAAAGATCTAAGTACAGAATGTTCCAGTCAGGGAGAACAAGGGCAGGCACCCTAAGGTGGGAACGAGCTTGGCTCCTTTGAAGACCAAAGGGAAGGACAGAGTGACTGGAGCAGAGTAAGTGTGGGGGACCTGGCATGTGATGATGAAGTCAAGACAGGTAGACAGGAGCCAGAGGACATCAGGCCTTGGCACTTCATTCTAAGTGACACAAGGAGGACCCTGGAAGATGTTTAAGTGAAAGCATGAAGGGCCTGAGAGGATTTTTCAAGAATCGCTGTGGGTGTCTTTTGGGAAAGTGGGCTATTGGGAAGTAAGAGTGAACCCATCAAGAAAAATACTGCTAAATTCTAGGTGAGAAATGATGGTGGTTTGGACCCGGATAAAGGCAGTGGAATGGGAGAAGAGTTGACAGATTCAAGGTATATTTGGGAGGCACAACCACTTGCTGATGGATTAGATGTTGGGTGGGTGGGTAGGGGGTTAAAGAAGAATCAAGGATGAGTTCCAGGCTTTTGGCTCAAACAAAAGGGTGATGGTTTTGCCATTGGTGGAGGCACTTAGATCCATGTGGAAATCTCGAGTGTAGATCACATGTCTACAACTGCGACCACCAATCTTTTTTTTTTTTTTTTGCGGTACCGGGGATTGAACCCAGAGGGGTTCTACCTCCGCCCTACACCCCTGGCCCTATTTTTTATACTTTATTTTGAAACCGGGTCTCACGAAGTTGCAGAGGGCCTCACTAAGTAGAGAGAGAGAGAGACAGAGAGACAGAGAGAGAGAGCTGAGGCTGGCCGTGAACCCGGATCCTCCGGTCTCCGGTTCCCAAAGTACTGGGATTACAAGCGTGGGCCACCATGCCCGGCGCGGCCACCAATCTTTAGTAAACTGCTTTTCCTGGTCCAATGGCATGTGATCCTTTGGGTTTCATGTACCACCATTACAAAAATAAATTTCCAGTAACTATAAGAAGTCAGTTGAGACTTGGAAATTTCCTTTTAAAGGAGGGCTAAGAAGAAATTGAGCATATCCTACATATAGCATAAGCAGGGAATTACCTAAGACATCACTTTCAAAGTGCCCTTTCATTATTATGTTCACTGACAACAAAAATAATGATGATAACGAGTCCTACTGAAAGTTTGATAAGTGCCAGGCATGGTTCTGAGTGCCTTATAGGTATTTCATTTAGTCTTCACATAACCTAGGAAATAAAATGGGTATTTTACTCCATTTTTAGATGAAGAACCCAAGGCTTACAGAAACAAGTAACTGCTCAGGATTACACTGCGATGAAGTGGCAAAATCCGAGTTTAAATCCAAGTACCTTGTGCTCCTAAGCCCTGGGCTCCCTAGTTTCTCTCTGGGCATTGACTGGGATCCCACTCCATCTTCAGGACTAAGTCAGGTGTGTAGCATAAAGGTAGATGGAACATCTCTGCTCACAGGCAGCTACTTGCATCTCTACCGTGGTGATAGTCGATGGTGGTGACGATGCTCAGCCTCCCATCAGCAGAACACGCTGTGAGTACTACTGAGGCCAGGAGAAGTCCCTATAGACTGAGGCTGCTGGAAAGGCTGTTTGCTGGGAGTGGGATAATACCCCTACTCCAGGAGAGAATTTGGAAAAGTTTGGAGGCATTTTTGTTCAACACAGTGACTCACATTTAGGCAGGAATGACAAAGACCCTGGCAGACATAGGTGAGCTGCCCTACCCCAATTACTGAGAGCACCACTGAGACCTTGGACTCCCAGGCGAGTCTCTAACTCTTGACTTTAAAAGAGAAGCATTTTTCCCTTAGAAGAGGCCAGAACATATCAATGGTAGTTGACTATGCTAATGGAGGCCTTATTTAGGATTTGGATTGAATATCCACCTTTGCCTTCAGAGATCCTATAAAAGTTCAGGCAAAGCAAGGTACTATGGATGTCTGTTGGGGTTGAGGTTTTTTTTTTTTTTTTAATCTTTCCTCTATTCTTTTTTAAACTTTTTTTCTTTCTTTCTTTTTTTTTTTTTTTGCCAGTAAGGCGAGTGCTTAACTGGGAGGCTACAGCTGGCCTGGCTGGTATTACAATCCACTTAAGAGCCCTTAATGAAGAATATCTGATTATGGAAGGAAACTAGAATCTGTGTGTTTTCTGTTCCTTTAATTTGATGTTTTAATGATGCTGCAAGTTATGTGAAATATTCGATTTCAATATACCCTTTATTTATTGTGCTTGTACCCTGAGGCAGGCTGGCAAAGGGTGACATGTTTAAAAGTCTGCTCTCAAATCATAAATTTCCACTGGAAACCAGAAGCAGAAATTTTTATATTAGGAATGCCTTAGAATCTTTTGAAAAAAAAAATCAGCCCCAATTGTATTCCAGAGATAAGCATAAGGTGACTTTTTTCCTTCAAAAAGTCTAACTTTTTAGTTTTTTTAAAAAAAATATGAAAGACTAACTAGAAACAGGGTAATGCTGTGGATCAGATAAATGGAGACACTGGGCTTTAGTTCCAGTTGTTAGGGAAGTAAAAAATTAACAAACAGTAATTTTGAAGGCAGTGGCATAACTGGTTTCATTTCTCTTATTCTCCCCACTTGATTATTTCAAATCAATTGGGACCTTTGTTCATCTCTTTTCTTCTTTCTATTCTGTCTTGCCAGGCTGGGTCACAAACTCCCTAGTCCCAAGGATCTTATCTGTTCATCCTCTCCTATTTCCTTGGTACCCAGAGAGAACCTGACACACAATAAATGTTTGCCCAGCATGGTAGGCAGAATAATGGCCCCCCAAAATGTCTAAATCCTTATCCCCAGAACCTGTGAATATGTTATGTTACATGACAAAGGGGATTTAAGGCTGTAGATGGAGTTAAATTTGTCAATCAATTGACATTAAAATGGGGAGATAATCCTGGATTACCCGTTGGGCTTAATGTAATTCCAAGGGTCCCTAAGAGTAGAAGAGGGAGGCAGAAGTTTGGGTGATGGAACATGAGAAGGACTCAACTGACTTTTACTGTCTTTAAAAACAGAAAAAGAAGGTCCACGGTCAAGGAATGTGGGTGGATACTAGAATCTGGGAAAGGCCAGAAAGTGGATTCTCCCTTAGAGCTTCTGAGGTGGAAAAAACATAGCCCTGTCCACACCTAGATTTTAGCCCAGAGAGACCATGTCCAGCTACTAACCTACAGAACTGCAAGATAATAAATTTGTAGCTTTAAGCCACTAAGTTTGTAGTAAATTGTCACAACAACAATAGAAAATGTATAAACCTGGTGAATGAATTCCAGCCCTGCCTATTAGTCACCTCTGTAACAAGCATTTATTGAGTGATCTGCCATTTCTCTCCAGGGTCTATGGTGGGCACTGTGGTTAGTAATGCTTTTTCCCAACCCAGGGAATTTGGTCCTGCCATCCCTCTCCCAGGAGCTCTATGTCCACCTCCTTGCTTAGCTGTCTCTAAGACTAGGGAGAGGGTTTCCTTAAGTCCCTCCCAGTTCCTAGAACTTCTCCTTAGAAGCATTTATACTAGTCATGATGTTTTGAAGTGTATGTAATTAAGTGTCTTACCATTTCCCTGTAGAATGTAGAACACATGCAGAAAACCCCATGGAAATTGTAGCTTTGTGAATTGTTGTAAGGTGAACAACATTGACACCAATACTCAGGACAAGAAAGAAAGCCCTGCGAGTCATCCCCAAAGCTTCCTAGGTCTAGTGCCTCATGGACACCATTCTCCTGACTTCCATATTGATCTCTTTCTTGGTCTATGACTGTCCTCCTTCCTCCTTTTATTTCCTGAGTGTGAATCCTCAGACCCTCTAGTTTCATCTCCTTTTTTGGATATCCTTCAAGTTTGTGTCTATATACAGGTTCCTTTTCTCTCTCTCCCACCCCTGAAATTTATTTGTGACAAACTGTCCTTTCAGTAGAGTTCCCCACAGTGTAGATTTGCTGATTGCATCCTGTTGGTGTGATTTCACATGTTCCTCTGTCCTCAGTGTTTCCTAAAATTGGCTCTATGGTTGGATATAAAGGTTCGATTGGATTAAAGTTTTATTATCTTTTTGGTTTTTGGTAAGACTACATTGTAGAAAAAGGTGTATAGCATTCAGGGACATATACTTTCTGGTTGTCTTCCTCTTTGATGTTAGCAGTTTTTGCTGTTCAAGTGCTAGAGCCATTCATTCATTGTAAAGGTTGTAGAATGGTGACATTCTAATTTTCTCTCTTTCTTTGTTAGCTAGAGCATTTATAAAAAGAGAAATGTTGATTCAACATCTATTTAGTTTTCCAAAGACACAGTTTATATTAGAAAGGCGGGATGAATGCTTGATCCTTTCCCTTTATTCACTATGATTCAAATTAATGATTTGGCTCCCTAATGTCTTGTAATTAATTGCTTAGTGTCTTCCTCTCCTCCAAGATGTACCTCCAACCATCAGGAGGCAGGGCTTGGGTCACTTTCAATCACCGCGGAACCCAGGGCCAGATACAGGCCTGTGATGTAATAGACTTTTGTCAGGAATTTGCTGAATGAGTGGATGAATGATCGGAGGAACTTCTCTTTCTCGTATCTTCCATTTCACTCCCCTTCAATTTCTCTACATTCTCTTTTCACTCCATGTAGCTAAACCATGGGTCAAAACAATTTGGATCAAAAACCTAACATTCGTTAGGAAATACCCTCAGAGGCATCAAAAGTGGCTGCTTAACAGTGGCTCTGACACAAAAATACTAATTTAGAGCATTTAATGTGAATACCTTGTAAGAGACCCAAATGGGTGTTTAAACAACATCTACTTAATTTTTTTTTTGCTTGTCTTCTAAGTAATGACACCTTAGGGGGCTTCTTAATGAGATCCCTAAGAGGATGTAGCATTAATATGGCTAAGAACTAGCTAATCACATAGTCTGCCTTTTGAATGGTTCAAAGTGATTCACACTGAATATTCCATCTGTCCTTGAAAATACCCCTCTGAAGGGCCCAGTCTTTGAGATATGCAGGGAGGGATGGACGATGATTATCATTCTCCACTGAAAATGGGCCTAAGGAGATTAGGAGAACCACCGATATCTCATAGGAGATACAATTAGGGCTAGACATTTGTCCATATGTAGGATTAGGTTCTTAGTAGCTGGTGGAATTTGAACTGGAATGGACCTTACGTTGAACTGGAATAGCACCATATGTATCAGTTATGTATTGTCACAAAAATGCTGCATGACAAACATCCATGATACTCCAGTGGCACAAAATAGCAAGTATTTATTGCTTTCTTGCTTGGGGCCAGCAACATCATTGATCTTGACTGGACTCACCCATGTATCTCTGGAGGGCTGACTGTTGGCTGATCAAGGTTGACCCTGGCTGGGGAGACGGGGGTCACTTGGCTTTATTCTGTGTGCCTCTCTCCCCCTAGGATGCTAGGTTAGAGAGCATGTGGAAACACCAAAGCCTCTCCGGCCTCCCCTTGGAATCTGCTCTGGGTCACTTCTGCTGCATTCTGTTGGCCTAAGCAAGTTGTAGGACCAGCCCAGATCCAGGGAGTGGAGAAATAGACAGACTCTTCAGTGAGAAGAATTGCAAACTCACCTGACAGAGGACATGGATTCAGAGAGGGGTGAAGACTGAGGTCCTTAATGCAATCAATAGACCACCATGCCCTCTCATTTTACAGAGACGCTAACTAAGTTTCACAGGATAGCCTGCAACTTGCCCAGGGTCACTCAGCAGAATGGGGACGAGAGCCCAGGACTCTTGCCTCCCACTGCAGTGACCTTTCCATCACTCCCACAGGCTCCAACTAAAGGCGAAGGATATTGCTTTTGGCATCTGTTGCTCATTCAGCAAACAATTCTTGAGGTGCGTCACTGTACTGTAGCAGAGGAGGGAGCTCATTAACAGCCAAGTGTGAATTTTAGTGAAAGGATTACTTGTCCCATTTATCTAGAGGTTTGCTTCTAGAGAGCAGAATTCCTGGCAGAAGGAGGGACTTGTCCCCCACCTGCCCTTCCTTGGCATCTTGGAAGCCACACCATAGGAAGAAACCCATTTCTCCTGCTAGGAGACTACCCCGCTCTGCAGCATACAACCCTCATGGTTCTGATTCCAATGGAAAGGGCGCCTGGTGTCTTCTTCAGTGATATCCCGTCTCATCATCCAACAGGTGGTTTTGGCAAAAGTGGGTTTTCGTACCAGAGTTTCGCTCTGCCTCAAGGGGAAAATAATGCAGTCATTTTTGGGGTCTGTTTAGTCTCAAAGGGAAACAACTTACTAATTAGGGTAAGAGACTTTACGAAAATATGTTTTCGATTCCACTGATGGTCAGTTACAAGCGATAACACTGTTAAATGTAGTGCCTAATAAATCTGGAAAAACTACCCAATAAATGTAAGTAATAACAATGATTAACAATAAATTAAATGCAGAGAACCAGGAATGTACCACATTATTTTTAACTAGTTTGGGCCATCGGGTTGTGATTATTCAGTTTGTCCTGTACACCTGGAGTTTATTAGAGTGTAATACAAACTAAACGGTCCCTCAGAGAGGCCACTGAAAGGGCTTAGTATAAAACAATATACAAGTTTAATAGTGGTAACTGACCTTTCTTTCTTTTACAAAAACATATCTTTGTAACCCGAGCCCCAAGGAAATGTAATGCTTTTTACCTAATCCTGATTGTTAATTTTCCTTTTATTTAATTTAGAATGTTTCATTTGTTTCATGAGATAGGAAGACACAATTTATATTCAATAATTCTTCCTGCTCTGGAAAGAGATCCAAAAATGGCTAAATATTGCTTTCCTTCTGCCGTGTCTATTACAAGAGGAGAGAAAAACAGACAGACAGCCGGTGCAGTCACTATTAATGGCAACTGGTTAAAACCCACATTTAAAAATAGCCAAATGAAATGGGTACATGTGTTTATAATCAAGGTGCATTTGACTAATTTTCCCTAAACCTTTAAATATTACTCATTCTCAAATACCAGAAAATTGGGCTCTTTCTCGGTTGAGGATAGGAAGGCGACAGCAGGTTCCCTGATGGAGACTTTTCCATAATTTCCCTGAATGCTTATCTTCCCAAGGATATCCAACAGGACTACTGAATTTCAAGTTCAGGAATTCTCTGTGGGTAGATGCCATCCTCATTTTAATGTCGTCCTGACATAGTGTTGGTGTTTTCTAGAAGAAACCTCTCTACCTGGGATTTCCCACTTCCCCCATCTCAAGCTCTAATACCTGAACGAGACGCATTTTTCCACAAAGGGAATTTTAACTCTTGTAAATGTCTGAAACCTGAGGTGCCCCCGACAAAGTTGAAGTCTGGCACATAGTCCATAAAACCCTGCCTTAAAATAATTAAATAAAATGGTCGCCAGGGAGGGCAAGAATGGCACTGCCCAAGGGGTCAACAGAGCAGGAGCCGCTATTGTCTTTAGCCAGCTCATCAATATGGCTGGCCCCGAGCCTCGCGGACCCCTTCGGTAGAGCCCCGAATGGCATCTCACTGGCTAGCCCTCATTTCATAATCAAAACCATTTTTGCCCAGAAGCTGCTCTTTATCTCAAAAGATTGAGTGAGTTCCACTTACATTTAGGGAGAGGAATTCTGCTCTAAAGCAGGAGAGTGGTTTGACTTTCTAATCAGGGTGTTTAGGGCAAAGCAAAACATTGATTTCTTGTCCGTTCTCTAAAGAAATTGGACTCGATGGGCAAAGGGGAGAGTAGAGTTCTTGAAGGAGCATCATGTCGCTCGGCATGGCTCTCCCCTGGGCTGGTGGGAGTGGAGAGGAGGGGGAAGGGAAGGAAGGATAGGGTCTCCAGATATTTCAGGAATAGGGAGAGCATAGGTAGTTATCCCAGGATGGACCTGAGAAGGGGATGTAGTTCCTTATGAAGATGTCTATCTCTCCTGAGCTCCTTAAGAACGACAACGACTGTTCTCTGAGGATGTCTTGGGTGCCAAGCACCATGTTGGATGCTCACAGCATTTTCACAGAACCTTCACAGTGACTCTGTGGGTCGTGTGTCACTCATCCCTCCATGTGACATCCCAGGGGTTCCTCACCCTGACTGGGAGCCAGCAAGGGGATAGACAACAAGTCGTAGTGACAATGAGAATGCACCGTTCGAAGCGACTGTGGGGTCGTAGCTGACGGATGGCCTAGCGGCTGCCCCTTGGGTCCATCATCCAGTTTGCATGGAGGTCACAATTCCTGTGAACTGCTTCCTGTTAATGACTGCATGTGGGAACCAAGGGAGGCCTAGCTCGGAGCCATCCGAGACTCTTCCAGAAGGCAACTTTGGTCCCAGGAGTCCCCATCAGCATGACCAAAGCAACAAACTAACTTCTCTCTCTTTCTCTCTCCCCTTCCCTCCCTCCCTCCCTCCCTCCCTTCCTTCCTTCCATGCTGGAACCCAGGGCCTCATGCACGCTAGGCAAGTGCTCCACTGCTGAGCTCCACCCGCAGCCCAGGCCAGCCCTTTCTGAACCTGCACTGCTGAGGCTCTTTCTTCCTTCTCCCCTGCAGGGGGCTCAGGTGGGCATTGCGGTCTGAAAGCTCCCTGACCTTCTCAGCTCCATCCTGCCCTTCTCCCCAGGCACTTACCCAGAAAACCTCTCACATCTAGCCTTGTCCTTGGGGTCTGCTCCTCAGAGGATCCAAAGTCACCCCAGCCAGTACAGCAGCAACCGTCACCATAGGTGACCATAGGTCACCATAGGTGACTTGGCTCCGGGCCTCATTTTCCATCCTTCTCGGTTCCACAGCAGCCTTGCCAAGAAGCCTGCGAGTCCAAGGAGGAGGCAGAGACTCCCTTTCCCAGATGATATCTCTGTGGGGAGGTGAGATCCTGCTCCCCAATCCTGAAGCTTTTGGCTTTCTAGGGACTTGTGGCCATTCGGCCTACCTTCTCCTCTCTTCCTTGGTTCTGCCATTAACTGTTGCCATTATAAGGCCCAACTGCCTTCCCTCCTGCTTACGTTGGGCAGGCTCCTAGCAGGATCCTGGCTCTGTATTTCTCAAATTTTACTCTCTTCTTCTTTGGATGGGAATTCTTTACAATCCTCCAAAGTCTGGCTATAATCTCTCCCTCCCTTCTCATATTTAGGGAAGGTCACATTTCTGAGGACAGAATTGGGAGCCTCACAGTGTAGATTGGACCCCCCAGCTCTCTGCCTGAACTGCTGCATGATCTTGGCAAGTTAGTGAACATCTCTGAGCTTCAATTTGTTTATTCATAAGTATAGTAGTACTATCTAATTTGTAGGGTTCTTGTAAGGATTAAATGAATTATTTAATGCAAAGCATTTAGCTCAGAGCCTAGCGCCTATAAGGGCTCAATAAATGATAGCTATTTATTTCTTGCGGTTAGAACTGTTATTATCTAACCAGTACTTCAGGGATCAAAGATAGGAGTCTAGACCACTATTTCCACTAGTTTTATAGCTCAATTTCCTTCTTTAAGAAATTGGAAGGGTTGCTTACTAAAAGGAATGTCAATAAGAATCTCCATATTTAGGATCAAATTTTCTTCTGTGGGATTTGGAATTTTAAGGGGTAAACTTCTCCACTGAATCCTGGTGAGACCTTGGCGATCTGAATGTAACCTTTGATTTATGCTGCTGTGTATTTCCTCTCGAAGAAAGACCCCAGAGGGGAGAAGGGGCTCCACATTTACTAGCTCACTTCTGGAAAGAACTTGAAACATCTTCGTGGTCCTCCAAAGAAAACCAAAATCCTGCTCCCAGTCCCTGTTCTCACTTGCATTTTGCAGATAAAAGCCACATTTTCATTCTTATTTATTTATTTTTTTTACAAAGAAGAATGTTTTATTTAAAGAGTTATTTTCAGCCGGGCGTGGTGGCGCATGCTTGTAATCCCAGTACTTTGGGAGGCAGAGACCGGAGGATCCGGGTTTGTGGCCAGCCTCAGCTCGCGCACACGCGCGTGCGCACGCTCTCTCTCTCTCTCTCTCTCTCTCTCCCTGTCTCTCTCTCCCTCTCTACTTAGTGAGGCCCTCTGCAACTTCGTGAGACCCGGTCTCAAAATAAAGTATAAAAAATAGGGCCGGGGGCGTAGCGCGGAGGTAGAACGCCCCTGCGTTCAATCCCCAGTACCGCAAAAAATAAAATAAAATAAAGAGTTATTTTCACTCATCAATTTTGGGGGGATTTGCATTCATTCCTTTGGAAATGCGCTAAGCTTCCCAGGCAAAGAGGGTGTGCCCTTGCTGAGAAGTCATAGAACGTTCTTTAGACTTGGCTGTTCCCTCCTGTTTCTCCGGCGCAGTACAGTTTTATGTTGTAACCATTAGTTCATGTACCTTGCAGCCAATAAAATCATCATGGAGATCTGATTCGATCTTGGGGCTTAAGTCAGTGAAGTCTCCGTGCTATCGGAGAGGGGAGTTTAATTTTGAGCGACACTGGATGAGAATCCGGTTCTGGGCTGCACCGGAGTCATCCAGCTGGACTTTCATCAAGCATCCAGCAAGCCAGCCACACATTTCCCCAGCTCATCTGCGCATTCTTGATCCTGCCTCTAACGCTTTCTTTCTAATTCCCCTGATAGCCTCAGTGAAAGTTCCCGGCAGAGATTGATTGCAGGGCATGACCCAAATTTGTAACCGGCCACAAAACGCTGTAAAACAAAGTTCACCGAATACCTTCCAGCTGATTGTAAGTGATTTTTGAAAATGATCTGGTTACCTTTCCTTTTCTATTTTTTTTCTTTTTTTTTCTTTTTTCCACATAAGCCATCTGAAAAGAAGGACTTTTCGCCAAGCTCTGATTTGGGTAACATCATTTGTAAAGAATAAGAAAGGGGGACTGCATGTCCTTGCGGTGCCAGCAGCGGCTCAGGAGCTGGTTAGTTTTTCTTTGTTGGGACGTGTCTGCTAACAGAGGATGAGGGCAGAGTTGGTGTCCCAGCAAAGGAGGCCGGAGACCTGGGTTCTAGAAACTCTTGGAAAAGGTCTTAGTCCCCCAGTGGGTATTTTTCTCATTTGCAAAATGTAGAAGGAACGTTTGTCAAGCTGTGTCTTTCCAGAACCTTGGAGTTCTTTCCTGACAATGGAACTAGGAGAGGGCTTTTCCAGACCCGTGGGATAGATCGGAGCGATTTCAGGGAAGTGTCTCCGTGTTAAACGATTGCTCACACATTTCTCTTACAACACAAATGGTAAAGAAAAAAAAAAAAAACAGAAATGAGGCCTAGAAAGAATTTACTTTCCTCTGGTGTTCCAAATTGAGTCATATTTTTGTCGGCGAGGTGGTTCCTAGTTCATAGCACAGAATCGGAGATCTCAGAAAGTATTTGCTCTAAGACCCAAGCATGCCTGGGTCTGCTGGGCCGTGGTGGGCTGTTCCCTCCAGCATCTGCTGCCACCAGGAAGCAGAGAGCTGCAGGGCTAAGAGCTTGTCCTAGGGACAGGGTCGAGAGAGCCACAGGTGAGGGCGGATGAGCAGTGCTGGGGTCAGGTGGGGTTCTTTTTTAGATAGTCTTGTCATTCCACTCCCCAAATCTTATTCCTGTGTCCCCAGGTGTGGAGTTCTGCAGTAGCTAACAAAGAGAAGGCACTGGACCCCGAAGGGACCAGTGGCATTAGTGCTGACGGTTTAGCGGCCTTAGGAGACTGTGTCTAGGGCCCTTGGGTGCTGCCCTTGGCATCAGTGGCTTGGTGTGGACTCGGGCTGGGGCGTTCATTGACCTCGAGACTCTCACGTTAGATATTGTCAGGACAGTGAGCATCAGAATTCCCCCTGAGGCCGTCACAGGAACCTGCAGTGTTGACTTCACAGGCATGGAGATACAAGTGTGGGCCTGTACTGAGGGGGCCTGCGCTGGGAGTGCGGAGAAGCAGCCATTCTCCTCCTGGGGACAAGAGGGAGCCATTGAGCCACTTTGGAAGGAGAGCCAAATGGGACTTGAGAATGCTGCTCTGGCCTTGAATGGAGGGACAAGGGAGCATGGAGACAGGGAGACCAAAGAGAGTCCCGATTCATACTGAAGGCCTGAGTCAGGCTGAGCTTTGGAGGGATCACATCAGAATATGAGCAGACACCACATCCTACCCAAGGAGCATTTCATGTAACACCAAAGGATGTCTTTATGCCAAGTGAGTCATGGCACGCATGTGCCATGGGTCTGGTGAGATGAACAAGAACCAACTGGACGGTCACCAAGAAACCCTGCAAACCCACTACTAAAACCCAGGCCATTGCTCTGACCCAAGTGCTAAGCTACCCGCACTTCAGGGCTTCTTTACATTAGAAGAATGTAAAGAAAGTCATTCCTACACCATGTTTTATTTCTTTACATTAGAAGAAATAAAATATGGGGTAGAAATGACGTGTAATTCACGAGCAGTCGAGGTCCATGTCCCCTGGGAAATCACTGGGCTTTTCTTTGGGATCCAGCTCCAGTGTGAGCCTTGCCTCCCTTGGACTGGGCCCCCTGGGCTGGAAGTCATCAAAGATCAGGCTCAGCTTGAACTTCTTTTCCGGGAGCTATGAGCTTCGTGTTCCTGTTACAAGCATCTACACAATCTCAACTAGCTCATTTGATTTTTTTCCCCTTTTATATTGACAAAGGACTATTTTTCCAACAGCCAGAGGATTAAAAGATACAGTTATGTGAACTAGCAGTGGAGGCCTGTATTTTAGTAGACAGAGCCCTGGGCAGGCAGGGAGCCTGGAGCCCCGGGTCCTATCCTGGCCCTGCCACTGACCAGCTTCAGGGACTTGGGCTTTGGTTCGCCCATCTGGAGAGTGAGAAGCTTGGACTCGGTGATAGTGACGGCCTTTTCCAGCTTAAATGCTCCGAGTTTTTGCTCCAGGAGAGGAAGATTCTTGCTCATGGTTAATGAGAAATGCCTTGATCATTTCTGTTCTCTCTGGTAAGAAGACATGAGTAGAAGTTAAGAGCTCGGGCTCTGGGTTCACAACTTGAGTCTATAATGAAGTAGTTGTGGCCTTGGGGAAGTTCCTTAGTGTGTCTGACATTCAGAGCCCTTGTCTATAAAATCAGGCCCAAAATATGTACTTTGAAGTTAAGGTTTACATAGGGCATGGCGCACATGAGGTGCGCAGTGAACGATGGTGGGGTCCTTGATGACGGTGGGGCTAGAAGGGTTACATGCAGACAAGGCATCCTGAGACCTGATCCTAGATCTAAAGGGGGGTCACCGGCACCTCCCACACGTGCTACTTTCCTGCTGGAGTTGGGTCATCTGTGGGACAGTCTTCTTTGTCCTCTGCAAGTTGAGGCTCATCAAGGGGGAAACTGCAGAGTTCCCAAGCAAGAAGAGAAATAAACCATTTTGCTTTTCATGTTAAAAAAACAGGCCACACACACTGTATAAAGTCAGAAAGTACGGACAGGCAGAACTACAGAGATGAAGGTAGCATATTTCCACTGTGGTGGCCACATAATACCGCCCCACCCACCCCCAAAAGATATCTGTGTTGTAATCCCCAGAATCTGTGAATGTGGTACCTTACATGGTAAAAGGGGTTTTGAAACTATGATTAAATTTCGGGTCTTGAGATGGGGAGATTATCTTGGATTATCTGGTGGGCCAAGTGTAATCACCAGGGTCACTGTTAGAGGGAGGCAGGAAGGTCAGAGTCTGAGAAGGCGGCGTGTGATAAAAGCAGAGGGACACAGGGAGTGCGATGATGGAGTGGAGGTCGGAGCGATGTGGAACTGTGAGCCAGGGAATGCAGGTGGCCCTGAGAAGCTGGAAAATGCAAGGAAATGGGTTCTCTCTTAGAATTCCCTTTGATTTTAGCTTAGTGAAACTGTTTTCAGATTTCTGACTTCCAGAACTAGAAGATAATAAAATAGTGTTGTTGTAAGCCACTAAGTTTGTGGTAATTTGTTGTAGAAGCCATAGGAAATGAGTAATGCTCCCACCAAAGAGCACCACTATAATTTAATATATGTGTGTAAATATCCTTCCAGATCATTATGCACACACACATACACACATACACACACACACACACACACACACACACACACGGGGAGGGGTATTTTTTTTAGCCAATATAAGATTATACTATGCATTCTCTTTTGTTATCCACCTTTTTTTTTTCCTGTCAACAATCTTCATCTTTCTATTTTAGTAAATTTTCTTTTCTTCTAAAAGTTAGGCTATATTTAAATTTCTCCATCTGACCCCAAAATGTTTATTATAAATACTTGCCCAAAGCACTATATAAACAAGTATGGCACAGTGCATTTAGTTGCTACGGCCTTCTAATTTTTTTAATCGAACACATCCCTTTTTGATGTCACTGACTTGTTGGTGGGTGGCTAGAGGTCTTGCAGAATTTCCTGCCATCTAGATTTCTGGCTGCTCCCTTGTGGTGTTGAGCTTGTTCTTCTATCCCCTGCATTTCCTGTACACTGGATACTGTATCTAAACTATTAATAGATTCAATTATATGCTTTGGGCTAAAACACAACAACATAAGTGATGTTCTATACTTGATGTTGCATCACATGATTTCTAGTTAATCTACTACATTATTTGCTTTTCTAAGGACTGCTCTTAGGAGCAGAACACCAGCTGTTATGTGGGGTTCGACAGCATCCGGAGACTAAGTGACTCACTCTGATTCTGGGGGACCCAATTGCTATGAAGGAAAATGACTTCCAGGAACCACTTAAACTCAAGGCAACTCATTTGCGAGCCTAATGGAGCAGAGTCCCAACCCAACTTCAAGGGAGGACAAACAACAGGAAACACAAACTTGCAGACCATATTCAGACTCATAAATTACTAAGAATGAGCTCGAAGAAAACAAGCAGGTTCAATTTCAACGGAACTTTCCCAACTAGGTGTACCAACATCTGACAGTTTAGACATCATTAAAATACATTGCACCCAATATGTTTACCCACAGTCATCTATATTACCTGGGCAGGTCATTCATCAGCTTGTCAATTTAAATGGATTTCTATATATAAGAGACTCTCTAACATGCCAAGGACTTTTGAGAAGAAACCTGTAGTACCAGCATATTAGAAAAATGCAAATTATGCAAAGCCTGGTTTGAGGGGACCATCCCTACCCTAATCAAATAAGAGACAACACTATTTTCTTTCTAAACTATTATTTCTGTTTTAAGCTATTATCATTGTAATAAAAATAAAGGCATCATAAAGGGTTTATAGACAAAACTTCCTTAGGTGAAAATTCTGGAGTTGTCATTAGTTTCTTGGTCCATGGCAAGCTTTTACATTTTGCTGTATGTGTGTGTGTGTGTGTGTGTGTGTGTGTGTGTGTGTGTGTGTGTGTATTTTCCAGGCATCCTAGGCAAATCTTTCTTTCACATAATTAAATGTATCAGTGACATTGTATAGACTTTTGATCCCATCTTTTGGTTTATAGCACTTTCAGGAGATTTTAAACTCTAATTCCAGTTTCCCAAAGCCTGACCAAATCAGAGGTGCTCAGCAGGAATATAGTATTTCGAGGGCTCATTGTAATGCGTAATGAGAAACTCTTTGTGCATAGCCTGCTTGCTTGCTCTTTCTCTCTCTGTCTTTGCTCAGCCCTAAAGCCTAATAGATAGGTCCTGGTGAAAAACTTGTAGCATAAATAAGCATGCTTTGGGAAGAATCCAGAAAGCAATAATGTTATGCATTTTGCCGTTTAAGGGGAACTTGGAAATTAAAGACATGAGCAGAGTGAAACTCACTGAAGAATGCTGGATAGGTTTGTTTCGTTCTGCAGAACCTTTTCCAAAGACACCGGAAGACAGTGTATTCTTCACATTACTGCACTGCTCTTTAGCATGAATTAAAGACATGGTGAGCCTATGAATGGATATCACTGGCTTAATGAGAACACCAGCTGCCCACGCTTAGGAAATGTAAGGAAAGTGAAACCCTTGTAAAATTTTTATATATTATCCCTTTCACCAAAATATGAAAAACAGATTAGAAGAGGGAAGAAAAAGTTCTTCTATAAATAAATTTGAAGAAACACTGGACCAAAAGGAGACATTTGTTTAAATACAAAGTCCAAGAGAGAAAAAGTGTCAAATAAACAAGAATCCACACTTTCCGACTGCGAGGCTCGCACATTTTGTGTCGCGAGGCTGCAACACTGAGTCGTCTTGGATAATGCCCTTCTGAACTCAATCTTCTTTGGCGATCGTGTTCGTTAGGAATAATAAACAAGAGAGGCCGTGGATTCAGGGCCTTCTTGTGAAGACGTGTAGACATCATAAAGACATTATTATCAAGTGTCTATAGGTTTATGTTTGGCCTAGATTTTTGAGTTACTTGTTGCTTTTCTTAGTCTGCCTTTCTCCTTTCAATGCATCTTGTATCCTTGCTGCTCTGAAATCATAAACAACTTGCCATGTGCAGAGTTGTCATTGAACTATCCAGAGAAAAGTGCCTGTCGGCTAGAGACCCGCGAGAGGCTTCCTTGGAAATCGAAGCCAGCAGGGCCTGTGCCCGCTGCACTCAGCAACAAAGAAAACATGGTAACTGCAGAAAGGGAGAAAATACTTTGGATTCAAACTTGATGGTTTAAAAAAAATTACTGTTCTCTGTTCTTGGAAAAAACAAAACAACATAACCACAGAAACGTGCCGTTTCCCTTACACTTCATGTTATTGTTCCTAAGACCCACGAAAAGATCTGAACCTGAAACCCCGGTAGGAAGCTGGTGGGGTGGGGTGGAGGGAGCAGCCTGGGTCCCGGCATCTGGTGCTATGGATTTGGTCATTTACAAGTTGAATTCTCTTGGGCAAGCCATTTAACTACTCAGAGCTTCCGTCTCTTCATCAGGAGATGAGAATGAGAAGTCCCTGCCTAGAGCACTGTCTGGGAGCTGGGGAGATCTTCCAGAATTTTCTATCTCTACTCCTTGCTTATTCTTTACTGATTTGGTGTTTTTCCCATCTAAACCAACTTTTAAAAATTTTTTTGTGTGTGGTACTGGGGATTGAACCCAGGAGAGTGTTCTACCTCTGAGCTACATCCCCTCTCCTATTTTATCTTTTATTTTGAAACAGGGTCTCACTAAGTTTCTGAGGCTGGCCTCAAGCCTGCCATCCTCCTGTCTCAGCCTCCCAACTATTGGGATTGCAGGCATGAACCACTATGCCTGGCTTGGCTCCATCTAAATCAATCTGTAGCTCTTGACTTGGCAACCCACCTGGGTCCTGTCTGAGCCCTGGACACTGTGTTTGCTGAGACTATTTGGGGGGGGGGGCCCTCTGCTTTCTCCTTCCCCTCAGCTGAGCTCTACTCTCAGCCTCTCCATTACATCATGTTGGAGCCGCACACAGCAGGCCCCGTACCCCCTTCCCAGCCCTATTCTGCTGCTGGGCACATTTGGGCCCTCTAGGGAGGTCGCTCCTCGGGTTAACTGGGTTCTCACCAAGCACTTCCAATGTATCAGCTCACTTCATCTCCTGAAGCCCCAAGTGGCAGGCTTTATCATCTCCCCTTTACAGAGGAGGAAACTGTGACAGAGCGCTCCCCTATTCTTCCCAAGGTCACCGAGGACTTGGGGGCCAGGTTGGGATTTGAACTCTGGTCAGGGGTTGGCAACTTCTTCGGTAAAGAGTCAGTGGTATGCGCGTCAGGCAGGGCAGAGGGTATCTGTCACAGCTGCTCAACTCTGCCGTTGTAGCACAAAAACTGTGACACTATGTCAACAAGGGGGCAGGGCTCTGTCCCAATAAAACTTTATTTATAGACACTGACATTGGAATCTCATGTAATTTTCATGTGTCATGACATATTATTACTCTTTTGATTTTTAAAAACCATTTACGAATATAAAAACTAATGTCAGTTCAAAGGTTGCAGAAAAGCGGGCTCCGTGCTAGATCTGGCCCATGGCCACAGTTTGTTGACTGCTGACCTGAGCCATCATGTCTAGCCCTCAATGCTCTTGACTGCCACAGTAAAGTGCTTTGCAATAGTACTATGATCATCCCCCTTTGCAGATGTGGAAACTGAGGTCACAGAGGAGTAGCAAGGAGAAACCAAGTGTGCTAAGTCCCATGCCTGGCCTCATCGCTATGCTATGATGGGCTGGGGAAAGATGGGGCTTTGAGGCTTGCTTTGAGGCTTGCTTTGAGGCATGAACAAGAGGATCGAGTGCAATTGTGCACTGGCACGAGTAAGGTCCATCTGTCACACTACAGGTTTTTTTAAAAAGTGTGTGTAAAAGCTTTTATCAACTGTACAATGTAAGCAACTGAGATCAGGCTGGCTTATAAAAGCTTTCCTAGTGGAAAGCAGATTCAAAGATTGCATTCACTTTACACGCATTTATCTAGTGCCTAGTTTGTGCGAAGCATACTGGGTGCTGGTAGCTCTGGGGACTTAGTTTAGTGGGGAAAGACAGACATGCCCATGAGTGACCCCAAAGGGTTAACTGCTACCATGAATGGGGAGCAGACATATCCACAACCAAGAGGCGTAAGGGAAGGAGCACTGTGGCTGTGCTGTGTATTCTGGAAGCTTCCAGGCAAAGGGAGAAGAGATTTCTGGGCTGAGGGAAGAGGCACAGAGGATCAGCGTGGCTGTGGTGTCAGGGACCTGGGATGAGTGGTAGACTGAGGCTGGGGGGGAAGGTGAAACGAGCTGGCTGGGGCCTTATGTATGCAGAACCCCTGGACTGGATCCCCTGAGACCTGGGATGTGTCTCAGGGGTCCTCAAACGAGGAGGGGCCTGGAGGGGTACACACAGCCAGAGGATGGAGATGAGGCAGCTTTCCAGGGCATTCCCTTTCATGAAAGACTTTCAGATTAAAATCATTGTTTCTAACTGAAAACAAACAGGGCTATATTGAGTATAATGGAAAGTCCATATTAAAATGTACGATAGAGCATGAGATGTCCAAGAAATTCAACGGGGACAGGTAGGGTTCCACCTCATGCCTCCACAGCTTTCCTGCTGGGGGAGAAGGTGGGAAGTCCTGCAGGGCAAGAAGAGATGCTGAGAGCTGCCAACAGCACCATGACCTGCTGGTGACAGTGAGGCAGAAGACAGGAAGGGAGTTATTAGACATCTGGAGACCAGTTAGGAAGGTGACGGTGGAACAGCACCCTAACACAGAGGGAGTTAGATCTTGTCATTAAATACACATTCTCATTCCATCAAGAAGCAATGGAAAGAGAAAAAGAACACTTGCTTTGAAGTCAAAATACCATGATTTGAACCCCTGAATATTGCCTAGCTGTGTGACCTCGGGCGAAGGGCTCTGCCACTCTGAGCTTCATTTTTCCCATCTTCCAGATAAGGACACCTGTGTTGCCTACCTCTGAGAGTCTTGGCTGGGATCCTTCAGATAACAGTGATGCGAACTCTTCCTAAGTGGCTTGAACATCACTGGTGGGTTTCCAGGGAACAAAAGGCCAGAGATCTTTCTGCCTGGTGTCCTCTCCAAGAAAAGGCAATAGCGATTTCCTCCCCCCTTTTCAGCTGCTGGAGCTGCGGATCAATTGCAACCAGGCTAAACAAGAGAAGGTAGTCATACATGATCAGCAAAATGGTCCAAATGATGTCATCCATCACCATGGACATTGCAATTTGTCAACTATTTTCTCATAAATCAAACCGTGGTCCCTCAAGGAAGAGGGGCAGGGCTGCGGGAGCCCGCGTGGCAGTGCTCATCGGTGGACCAGACGCAGGGAAGCGCTCCCTTAAGGATACAGTAATTATTTTTGCTCGATGGGAAATAAAGAGGGGCACGATGGGAGGGAGGGCTGGAGAGTGTCCGCCTCACTTCATTACTACTCCCCAGGCAAGGGACACAACATATGCTTTTCATTGGGAAGCCAATAATTTTGAATCGTGGGACAGGTGAAAACTTAAATGACATTTGCAAACCTTGATTTATTTCTCCGCTTAACTCCGGAACATGCTTGAGACTCGGCTTTCTAAGTTTCCATAGATTAGTGGTCAATGTCAAGTATTTCCAATGACATAGTTGAGCATTTCCTGTCCCTATCAGTTAATTAAATATTTTCAGTACTAATCTCTTCTTATTGAAATGGTTTCCCTTCTTTTGGTTACAGGTTGGGAAAACAATGATCTATGGGAAAGCAATGTGTGTGCTTTATTGAAAACAAAATAACAAAAAATTTTTTAAAAAAAGAATACTTTCCCCTTCCCCCCCCCCATGTGCTATTTTCCTCACTGGAAATCTCATTAAAAGTTATTTATGAGCTGTTAGGGATCCCATAAGGATTACACCTAATTCAGTCTGTAAAGCTTTTGAGTTTCTTTTACACGGAGGACCTCCTTCCCCATTATTCTACTTTCTTTTGCACCCAAATAAATACTGGAGCTTAACTTTTTGGCAGAAGAGGGCTCCTGGCTCCCTAACCTCACATCACCTAGCCCAAGTTTGTGCCTTCCTCCCCTTTCTACTGGACCAGGGTGAAGGGTCACCCTTTGGCCATTGACAAATGATTGCTTTTGTTATTGTCTTATAGTGAAGATGGTAGAACAGTAGGCATCATGCTATCCCTGTGCTTTGTAGACATTGCAGATAACCATGTCCTAATTGACGTTCCCATTTTCTTATACATCTCCTCCCCCAATTCCCTCTGAAATAAGAAAGCTGGATTTCATCAGAATGAGTCATTTCACAGTCCCTTTATGGAGTCTGGATGCCCAGTTTTGGGTGGTTGTCAGAACTCATTCTCAGGCAGCGAAGACTGAACTGCTAATTTAGGCATCCTGTGTCCTTCCAGGCTCTTTAATACAATGTCCCAAATAAAAGCATATTTAATTTCGAAAAAATCTTCTGTGTGTTTGTATTTCTGGAACACAAAGAAGAATGCAGTCACGCAGCTAGCCAAATATTCAAGATTGAATTTTGGAAGGTAGAAAGTTGGCATAAAAATGTAGCCGTGGTAAGGACATTGCTACTGTGACTGTCAGATGCGCAATGTGCTCGTGAAAGTCTTCTCTATTGGTATTACCAGCGCTCCACTGTGGTTTCTACCAAAACCCCGGGCTTTCCAGGTTGCTCATTTCTGCATAATCCTCACATACCAGCTCATTTCCCCAGGTGAAACACGAGGCATCAATAATAGCACGTCAACACTGAGCCAGCCAGCCAGATTGGATATAAGCCTGGGATAGCATTCTGGCCATCAGATCAGCGGCATCTTCATGGCCCAGGACATCTTTCTTTCTTGCATCTCAAAGCTTTTACAACTGTGTGAGACTGAAACCTCTGCCTATACTTACCCATTTGGGCCAGAGTTAGTCCCACCGAAAGTAGACAAACGTTAAAGCAATAGCTGTGTATTTTAGGAAAGAGTATATTGTTCCTTAACCTCAACCATCTGGAGGGTTTTAATGTTCTATATTCTTTATAGAATTCTATACAAGAGGTCAGTTTAAATTTTTAAGAGTCATTTAAACATCTTGAGTAACGTTGTAAGCCCTCAAACAAGAAATGCCTCTCAGCTGGACTGGGGAAACCACACGGGTTGTTTATGTGTTTAGTCTGGTACAGTGCTTCTCAACCTGGCTGTACCTTTAGAAAAGGCCATCCTTGGGTCCCACTGGCCCTATCTTCCCCACCCCCAGCATTGTTTGTTGGTTTTTAAATTTTGTCTTAAGGGTTTACAGGTGACTCTAATGTGGCTTGAGAATTTCTCCCTCCCAGAATTCGGACTCTAATTCCTTAGAGTTGTTCCCCACCCACTCCAAGTGTCATGGATGAATAATGTCTTCCTTCTAGCCCCAAGCCCTTTGGAAGAAGAAGATGTCTGAGTCCTGTTCCCCAGCACTTGTGAATATGGTCTTATTTGGAAATAGGGTCTTTGGGGTGGAGGGAGTGACCAAATTAAGATGAATTCATTAGGGTGAGCCCTAATCCCAAATAACCATGTTCTTATAAAAAGGGCAAATGTGGACAGAGACACTCACACAGGGAGAAGGCCACATGTGGCTGAAGGCGGAGATTGGTGATGGCCAGCGAGCCAGTAGAAGCTGGGAGAGAGCCCAAAGCAGATCTTCCCTCACAGTCTTCAGAAGGAACCAACCCTGCTGACGCCTTGACTTCGGATTTGTGGACTCCAAAACTATGAGGCAATCAACTTCTGGCATTTAAGTCACCCAGTTCCCCGTATTTGTTATCACAGCCCCAGGAAATGGATGTATCCAGCTATTCAATTCAATACACTGTCAAGACCCAGGTGGATGAAGTTTACTGACACTGGGCCTCAGCCTTGACCGTGCACCATCAATCTTAAAGTGACCAAAGATCCACTTAGCTTCCCTAAGAGCAAAGTGGGGACTGGAAGCAGGTGGCAGACCCGATCTGGGCTTTGGAGAAGGATTCTTTTCCACCAGAGTGAAGGGAAACAAAGATACAGAATCAAAGAAATTCCAAAGAGAGGGAGGGCTGCCTCTGTAGCAAGCTGAGGAGTCTGATAGAAAGCAAGAGGGGACGCCCTCCACCCTGCAATCAGTGAACATGTCCTTAGAATAGTGTGCCCTGAGGCCGTGTGTGTGTGAGTGTGTGTGTGTGTGTGTGTGTGTGTGTGTGTGTGTGTGACACAGATTGCTTGCACCTGGAACTTGTCTGATTGCTCCAATTTCTCTGGACAAATTCAAACCCACCATTCCAAGAACTGTCCTAAGTCACACATTCCAGCCTAGGAATGTGTGTTGTAGGTATTTAGGGTTGAGAGTTGGGCTAAGTTGAAAATAATAAAAATAATAGTACACATTCATAGAGGACATACTCTGAATGAAAGATTGTGCTAAATTATATTTAGTCCTAAAGGGACCCAATGGACCTCTGAGGCCATTATTATCCCCATTTTGTAGATGAGGAACATGAAACTCAGTTGAGTCAGAGCCCACAGTTGGAGTCTGTCCAGTCACACTACACTCCGGTGCTCACTAGTTCATACGTGGGTGCCGCTCCTGGATTGGGGTGTGAATGTAGATAAAGAGAAGAAGACAGACTCGAAGCAAATGCACATCTTCACTTGACTGGTGCAGAGATCCTGGGGTTGGAGCAACCCTGGAGTCTCTCTCCAGGTGTGGGTATAGGACTGCCTGCTGTCTGCTTCCGGTGTGGTCCCCCTTCTTGGGGTTACTGATAGGACAGGGAAAGCCTTACAGAGCAGCGCGTGCTCTCCAATTGAAATCCAGCTTTGTTCTTCCACTCCAATATTCTAGGGGAAAGGAGAGAAGGGAAGAGAAGGAAACATAAAAAGTTTCAGCATATGAGTAGTATTTGCAATGCAATCTATGTGTTCTTAGCCAAGTTACTGTACACGCTCTGGGGAGAATTACAAATAAATGACGAAACGTTTTGAAACATGGCTTATACCTAATTAATCATGGAACTTAAAAGAACAAAGAAAGCATTTCTTCAAAGTTTTCAACGTTTTCCCTATTAAGTGGAGAGGGTGGGGGAGGGGAGGGGAATCTCCATGCCCCGTAATGGATACACTATGTACTTCATTTGGAGGAAAGAATCTCTTAATCTTCCTTAGCCTCCTGCAACCTCTGAATCCTTACATCTTTAATACTTTATGTCGAACATTTTCATATTAAAGGAACTGAAAGTTTCCAGATCGTGAAATATTCCTCGGCTTTTTTGTCTCTTGATCCTCAGCCCAAACAATACTGGTTTGGAGATTATGAGATCACCAGGCATTTCTTAAGTGCCCATGATATTGTGCCCTGGGATTCCCGGGTCGCATTTATATGCTGCCGCCACCCAGGGACATCTGTGGGCACATTCTACTTTGAAGGCAAAATTCCAAGGCTCAGATTTTGAGCAGTGTTTATGTTATTTCCTGTATCCTTAGCCTCAATTTCCTCATTTGTAAAATGGGGATACTAAGAGATAGCTCATCAACTTATTCTGAATGTTAAGCAAAATAGTGCCACAAGACATTTAGCCTAGTACCTAGAACATACCTACTCAATCATGGAATGTGTGACTGAATCTTCTGGATATGTTTTTCATTCTTTTTTTTTTTTTTTTTGCGGTACCAGGGATTGAACCCAGGGGCGTTCTACCTCCGCGCTACACCCCCGGCCCTATTTTTTATACTTTATTTTGAAACCGGGTCTCACGAGGTTGCGGAGGGCCTCACTAAGTAGAGAGAGAGAGAGAGACAGGGAGAGAGAGAGAGAGAGAGCTGAGGCTGGCCGCGAACCCGGATCCTCCGGTCTCCACCTCCCAAAGTACTGGGATTACAAGCATGCGCCACCACGCCCGGCGCTCATTCTGTCTTTATCTATGGACTTGGCTGAGCCAACTTCTTGCTTCACCAGCTAAGACCCTTTTTGAAAGCTCTTTCGCACCGGTGACAGACATGGAAGTCAAAATGACATTGAACCTGGTAGCCAGTGTTCACAGCTCCTGTGGGAAACCATAGCTTTATTCTTTCCCCTGGGTTTTTCTATAGTCGTTCCATGAGCTGGTTATAGGTACAGCTTATTAGGAAATGGATCCACGCACATTTTCATTCCAAACGGTGTTGCTTGTGTACCGCGTGGCTTTGGACAGGTGGACCAGGTTACTTGGATGCAGGTTCTTCCCTGCCCTTTGATGAAAAGGGAACAAAAAAAAAAAAAAGAAAAAATACTATATTAAAGTGGTTGCAAGTAAAACTGGAAGCCTAAACTCTCACCCCTGGTTCCGGCTTTAGAATAAGAATGGAGAAAATAGTTGGCTAAGAATTTTCCAGTGCCGTGGTGAGCATCTTCCAAGCCAAGGTTCCTATAGGATGTTTTCTCCTCCCATCAACATCAGTGCAGTCATCACTATGTGACCTGGAGTTGGCCAATCGGAGGTGTTGCCTGGAACTTTTTTTCCTACCAGGGATTGAACCCAGGGGCATTTCACCTCTGCGCTATACCCCCAGCTGTTTTTATTTTTATTTTGAAACAGGGTCTTGTCAAGTTGCTGAGGATCTTGCTAAGTTGCTGAGATTGGCCTCAAACCTATGATCCTCTTGTCTCAGCCTCCCAAGTACTGGGATGAGAGGCATGTGCCACCATGCTCAGCTTTACCTGGGACTTTGAATCTGGAGAAAGAATGAAGTAGAGACTCACAGAGGACTGGAGTCCAGAGTGGTACCAAGTGGCCAGTAGTGGGGATCCTGGGGGTCACGCTGTAACCAGACAGTGTTTAGGGTCTGACTGCAGCTATATGCATTATTCTCCGGCCTTCCTATGGACTCTGTAAGCTACCCAACATCTTTCTTATGATTCCTTCAGGAATTCTGCTTAAGTTAGCTATCAGGCGACTTTACTTGCAAATAAGAACCTAGACTGAGAGAAAATTAAGATATACTCAGCACCTATGATGTGCCAAGTACTTTACAGGTAAGGAAACTGAGACCCAGAGAGTTGCAGTAATTTTTCAAGGTCACCAAGCTGGTTGGTGGTGGCCCTGTGATTTTAATCCGCATCTGTCTGCCTTTTCCTTTAAATTCTTTCATCAAAGACAGCTGAAAGACAAATCTAGAGCACATCACCAGCCTCATCTTGTAGATGGGGCCTTTGGAGGTTTATAGTTGGGACCTGGCCACTACATTCTCCCCCCACCCCTATTCCTACCCCACTCCCTGCCCTAACCTGGTGATTAGCTCTTTGTAAATTGCATCAGAGTGAAATACCTACCAGTGCTGAGGGTCAGCATGGGTCTGTACTTATGAACCAGAAAGTGGGGGGGAAAGGGACCAAACAGTTGAATTTGACTTTGTGTCCTCTGTAGCAACTCTAGACCATCTGTGTGTGCTGCTCATCACCCCTGGCTCGTGTGCTTGCAGCTGATGCCTTCAGAAATGAAATGCATGTGTGGAGTGAGTGCATGGCTGGTTCGGTTTCTATTTCACCCACTGCCCTCACATCTGACAAATTTCTCTGAGAAATGGCAGTATCCTTGCCTCCTGGCCTGTTAGAATGGGTGGTCACATGTTGCTATCTGCTTTCAGAAATGCAAACCTACGGGTGCTTCTCTGTAGAGGGGTGGTAGCTTACCAAAGAAGGGGAAGGCACCAGCATGGACGTCCATGCATGCGTTGATACCATCTCTTTCTGTTATGGTTTAGATCTGGAAAGTCCCCCAAAAGCTCATGTGTTGAAGATTTGGTCCCCAAACGTGGCAAGGTCCAGAGGTAGGGCTTTGAGGAAGTGATTGGGTCATGAGGACTCTAACCTCTTCCATGGGCTAATCCATTTGATGAATTAATAATTTGAATGGATTACTGGGAGGAAGTGGAAACAGCAGCCAAGTGGAGCTTGTTTGGAATAAGTAGATCCCTGGGAGTGTGTCCTCGGGGACTATATCTTGTCCCTGGACCCTTCTGTCCTGCTTCCTGGCTGCCATGAGCTGAGCAGCTTTCCTTCACCATGCCCTTCTGCCATGATGTTCTACTTCGCCTCAGGCCCAGAGGGATGGAGCCAGCGCACCATGGACTGAGACCTCGAAACCGTGAGCCAAAATATACCCTTCCTCCCCTAAGTTGTTTTTCTCAGGTATTTGCCACAGTGGCAAAAAAGCTGACTAACATATACATATCTTCTTGTCCTTAAACAGCAAAGGAGGCTTGCCACTCTCTGGGCTTTCAACAACTTCCTGGCGACTGACCCACACAAAACCTTTTTATTCTTGACATCCCTCCAGCATATCTGAAGAGCATCAGTCTGGCCAGGACTTGATCACTCCGCTTCTTCTCCACGGCTTTTTTTTTTTTTTTAAAGAAGCTAGTTATTGAAGGTCCAGGGTAATAAAAGCAGCTTGAACTTCATTACCCCCCGTTCCAGTGTAGACACCGAAGACCTTGGTCAGCGATACTGTGTGTGACATCCACAGCAGTGAATTAAATGCAACTTGATGGTACACGTTGTACCTTAATGAAAACAAAGGCTCGGGAACACTATTTGTGAACGTGTTACCCAATAAAGTGCTAGCAAAGGAGCTCATAAAGCTGCCAGCAGGATTTAACCATCGCACCGAGCACTACTGGGTCGGGCTGGATGAAGAAAGTGAGGCCTATCCACTTTATCACAGACGCTGCAGGTTTTTATTTAAAACACATGGAAGAAAGACACTTGGGTTTGGCACCAAAATGTCTTGTGGTAAAGGAAAAAAAAAAGAGAGAGAGAGAGAGAGACAAATATCCAAAAGTACTTAAAAAATCTAGGGGGAAAAGAGACCAGATGTGAAGAAACAAAGTCGGGCTGACACGGGGTGCTGCGTTAGACCGTTTAAAGGGATGGCGAGAGGGAGAGCCACGGGCTTTCTTCATGGCAGCTGACAGACACGAGCAATTGAACAGTTCATACCCTCTCTGTTGTCCCTGTCACGAGATTTGTAGGTCGTTCTCAGCCAGCCACTGGGGCTAAAGGGCACAGGTCACGACCTGCTGATTTACCAAAGTATGATCAACTCACACAAATTATAGGCGTAAGAGAGTCCTGACAACTTCAATATGATGCGCAATGAGCGCAATTATTTGTGACATGTGAAACCAGTGTGAGACCATAATTCTGTCACTGCGTGACAAGGCATTATTAGCCGGGGCAGGCGGCGGCTTGAACCAGGAGCAGCTGGAGGAGAGGCGAGAGAGAGCGAGGGCTCCGTGGGGGAAGGCCCGAGTCAGGCTTTCTCTCCCAGAGTGGCAAATAGCAACGGCCCCTTTGTGGAACGTGGAGCCACGTGGGAGGACAGTCGCCCTATTGCTGTCTGGTCCAGTGGAGAATAAAGAAGGGTTTGGTGGGAAGGGCAGAGGGATGCTTGCCCGTGGGCCCATGGCTGCAAACCACAAGGTGCTTTCTTTGAAATCGGACGGGTCTTTTTCATGAAGCAAACTGGGATGTTGTTATCAAGGTGGTGAGGGCGGGGCTGGAGGGGAGAGGACAGGCTCTCTGCTGCTGGGCAGAAACCTCTGCTCCATCACGCCTCCTTCTTGTCAAGTCTTTTCTGGAACCTGTAGGCTGGCTATGGGTGGAGGAGGAGACAGATCTCAGGTCCCCTGGGTTTCCCCGTCCTTAGGGGACCTGCTGCTTGTACCTTGGTGGGCTTTGTAGGGGTCTGGGTCTAAGGAAGTATAGGTGTATGTCTCCCTTCTGGTGATGTTCTAGAAGTTTCCATCTAGGTAGGTAGGATGGCAGGATGGCTGTTCCCAGCAACGGGCTCCAAGAAAGAAAGGCAAGGTTTCCTCAGGCTGAGCACGAAGGTCGCCTGATAGGAGAGGCACCAACAAACCTTATTGAGAAGCAGTAATCCAGGATGTGTTGTTCTGCAGTCTCCTGGGGGGAAGGATAGCACCTACATTTTGGCCACCTTCTCAGCTCAATGACTCTGACCATGGTGGTGAGTAGAGGGGGGCCTAGTCAGCTCACCCTATGACATGCATTCATAAGTCAGTCAACAAATGTTCCCTGACCACCTCCCAAGCATCAACCACTGCCCAGACCAGAGAACCCATCTGCCCATGAATGAGGGTAGGTGAGATGAAAACGAATAATTAAAATACATGGTGTGATTAGTTGTAGCTATGGGAAACGGGTGTGCAGGGGAAAACATGGCTGACTTCCTCCTAGCCTTTACATGTCTAGGCGGAAGGGGCCACTCTGAGCACACCATGGAAAATAGAACTCCCGTCTCTCGGTCTCCACTGTCCTAGCCTGCTTCGTTTTCATGGAATTCCTGGAGGCGTGAACCAGGGGTATAGGAACCAAAGATGATTCGCAGCACACAGAACAACGGAGAATTATTAGGCAGCAACTCTTCCCACAGTCATCAGTAGTTGACATGGTATGAGTTATTTTTGATCACTCACTGCTCCTCTTCTTCCACTGGGAGCCCCGAGAGGGCAGGGACTTTGCTCACCGCAGTCTTGGGCACATAGTACTTGCCCCATAGACATGTGTTGAATACGTGAATGTCAACTTCTGTTCCAGGTGTTCTTGCTTTTAAATACATTAGCTTGTTCAATCCTCCCCACAACCCAGGGAGGTAAGTCAGTATGTCAGTTGTCTATTGCTACATAACCAATCATCCCCCAAAGTAATGGCTTAAAATAACAATATTTATTATTTCTTACAATTCTGTGGTTTGGCTGGGGTTCAGCTGGGCCGGGTCTTTTGCTGGTCTTGCTTAGAGTTTTCTACCAGGCTGCATTTAGTTGGGAGCTTGGTCAGGGCCTGAACATTCATGATGGGTCTCTATTCGTCAAGGCTGGACTGGGGGCTGGGAGCCAAGAGATAAGCAGCAGAAGTTAAGGCCTGGGCTTGGAAGTTTGAGAACGACACTTCCTTTTCATTCTCTTGGTGCAAGCAAGTCCCAAGGCCAGCCCAGATCCAGGGAGAAGGAAATCAACTGCTTCTCTTGACGCCAGGATGGCATCATGTTCAGGGGTGGAGGGATTATTGGCAGTTGCATTTGGAGACTCTATGATAGTATTATTAGCCTTGCTTCACAGCAGAGGTTAAAGAGAAAGAGACAAGTTCAAAAGCACAGAGGAAGAAACTGGCAGAACCCAGAGGTCAGCCCTGAACAATCTAACTCCAAGGGCAATATTCTTTGTTTCCTGGAGACTGCTCTTACTAGTCCCTCCTGGATCTCTGGTGGTAGATAGATCTCCCCCAGACCCATCCCTCTGCATTTAGTGGCCAGGGTTAAGGGAGGGACTGGGAATTTTATCCAGCCTCCACAACTCACTAACACTGTGACCTTGAGCAAGTTTCCGAGTGCCAAGTACCTCTTCCTTATCTGTGAAATGGGATAGTAAGATACCTCCCTCACCAGATCTGGGGGAGACATTCATGAGACCACGCATGCGCGGTTCTCAGCACGATGCACATAATCTTTTTTTATTTTTGCCGTATGGGGGATTGAACCCAGGGGCGTTCTACCTCCACGCTACACCCCCGGCCCTATTTTTTATACTTTATTTTGAAACCAGGTCTCACGAAGTTGCGGAGGGCCTCACTAAGTAGAGAGAGAGAGAGAGAGAGAGACAGGGAGAGAGAGAGAGAGAGAGCGAGCTGAGGCTGGCCGCGAACCCGGATCCTCCGGTCTCTGCCTCCCAAAGTACTGGGATTACAAGTGTGCGCCACCATGTCCGGCATAATCTTATTTTTAAGGTGTCATGGGGTCAGTCTGCAGCTGGACCCAAATTAGGTGTGCAGACTAGTTTTGCAACTGTATTTATTTATTTATTTATTTATTTTGGTACTGGGGATGGAACCCAGAGAAAATAACTCTGAGCGATGCCCCCAGCCCTATTTTAATTTTTATTTTTGAAACAAGGTCTTACTAAGTTGCGGAGGGCCTCACTAAGTAGCAGAGGCTGGCCGCGAACCTGCAATCCTCCTGTCTCAGCCTCCCAAGTACTGGGATTACAAGCGTGTGCAGTTGTATTTAAAGTATGAGACTTCCCAGGTGGTTGAGCCCACTGGCTAGTTTTAATGATATGCTCTGAAATCAGCAAGAATGCCTCTAAGGGACTGCTCGGCCTCGGGTCTGGTCATCACATTCATCGCTACCAGTCTCTGACTGGGCATCCCACTTTCTGTTCTATAGGGAGCTTTTTTTCCAGAAAAAGGGGCAGACAGAAGTTTATGTGGCTCAGAAGCCAGGATTTAAGACAGGCAGAATAGGCATACATTTAAGTTACCATCACAGTGACCAATCACAGGGTCCCAGAGCATGGAATTTGATTGGCTGTCCTCTCTCAGGGTCTGCCTCTGTGGCCCCGGGATAGGAGTTCTGTGGTTACTTCCTCTATGGATGGAGGGAGGGTTCTGTAGGGGAAGTGAGTGTATATTCAGCAAGTTCTCTTGAAGGTAGTTCCATTGTAGCTAAGCTCTGGATGTATAAAACCTCTGGGAAAAGACAGTCAACATGAATACAGCCCATGTGCACCCAGTTTGGGTGGGGGTATTTTCCTATTTGATAATCCTTTTGTGCCCTACTCGCTATGTTTATTTACAGATATTTATTTTCCTTCCAGTATAGGAAATGCTCAAAATAAGCACATAACCATCAACCAAATTTCCCAGCGTCTAATTTAACACCCAAAACGTCACAATATTTATTTTGCAGCCCCTGGATTAGCCAGGGTTCACTTAGTAAGCCAAAACTGTGAAAAAGATTATATTTCTCTTATTTGTTCCCAAACGTTTCCATTGTATACAAAAATGAGACAGTGTTCCTTTTGGGGAAGAAGAAGTTTCTACTTTGGGTTTAAACCAAACAAAATAATATTTAAGGAAACATTAAATAAATTATTTATCATGTTGGTCAACGGGTTGGGGAATATAGCTTAGATAAACACATTTTTAAGGTCAGTCACTTGAAGGGCTGGGTTTTTATAAAAATAACCTCTGGGGAGCTTTAATAAATCTTTTAAAAAGAAAAAAAAAACTCCAAGCACTTGTTTCCATTACTGAATCATTTGCTATTGCTGAATAATGGTCATTCAGGAGGTGAGCTTTACCAGGATGCCCTGATCGCCATGCTGAGAAACTCCCATATTATGAAAAATCTATGTTGATGATAAGCATTGTCAGCCTGACTTGGGTTCCTATTAAAGTGGTCCAGTCCTTTGGTAGCATTTTAAATCAGATAAATGGACAGGGCTAGCTGACTGGGGTCATAAAATTGCCAAATGAAGATAAATTAATTTCTACTCAATGGGAGACTTCAAAGTAGAATTGGACTAGATGTAAGTAAAAAAAAATTATATGTGCATTTCCATTCCCTATAAATAAACAGGATTACCAGATTCATCAAGTATCGTGAGCCCTCCATCTCTTCAAACTGTAGCCCAAGGCCCATTTCTACTGTTAAATGGTGTTCCTCAGCCAACAAGAAGTATGGGGAGGAGAAGAAGGAAGGGAAGTTTGGGAATGGACTTAGAAGAGGAGAGAATCAATGGAGAAGAGTGGGGTGAGAGAGCAGCCCAGTGGGGCCAGGAAGGTAGTAGGGAAGGCCATGGGAGGAGCAAAGGAGGAACAGAAACAAGAAAGGTAGGGTGTGGTGGTGCTTGCCTGTAGTCCCAGTACTTAGGAGACTGAGATAGGAGGATCACAGGTTTGAGGACAGCCTCAGCAACTTAGTGAGGTCCTGTTTCAAAAAATAAATAAATAAGTAAGTAAATAAATGGCTGGGGGTGTAGCTTGGAGATAGAATGCCCCTGGGTTCAATGCCCAGTAACCCCCACCCCCATCCCCTGCCAAATGCAGAAAACCCACTTTTCCAGGGCCTGGGAGAGATGGCTCTGGGCACTACTTGCTGTGAATTGGGCTTCATTTTTGGAGTAGCTCCTAATGTCATTTGTCTGAAACTTACTGGGCTCACATGATCAGTCCTTATCTATGCAAAGAGGTGACAACCCAGATGTGGCCCTGAGCTCCCCCTGGGTCTTGAAAGGATTGCTAGGAGTGCAAGTGAGCTCCTAGGTTCTCAGTCTGCCTCTTGGAAGGGTGGAACCTGCAGAAGAATTTCATAGCTTCCAAAAAGAAGATCCCTTCTGTTTCCTAAGTGGGAAGGAATGTCACTGAGGAGTTGAAGGAGTTGAGGTTGCATTACCATAAAGAGCCTCAGGGCTTGAAAGTTCAGGAGAAGAGAGCTGGGCTAACCACATCTGGGGCTTGAGGTTTTATTGAACTGGTAATGAAAATAATCTTTGCAAAATATTTTGAAAATATTTGATAAACACAGACTGAGGCTGCCGCCTATATACATGAAAAAAAAAAAAGCTTGAATTCAGATGAGCAACATGTTAGCAACCAGCCAGGGCTTGGTTTAGGTGCAGAGCAATATGATTAGAAATGCAGGCTTCAGAGCCATGCAGAACTGAGTCCGAGCACCAGCTCTGCCACTCCATAGTGATATAGCCATGGGCATTGTACTTTGCTTCTCTATGCCTCAGTGTCTTCTTCCACAAAATAGAAATGAGTGCTCCTTCGCAGGGCTGCCAGGAGGAGTGAAGGAGGCATACTGTATGGAGGTGACAAGACAAATTGTGTGGTTGTCAGCTCTGTGTCGCTGTGACCAGAATACCTGACAAGAACAACTTAGAGGAGGAAAAGTTTATTTTGACTACAGTTTCAGAGTCTCAGTCCACGGTCGGCCAGCTCCATTGCTCTGGGCTTGAGGTGAGGCAGGATATCATGGTGGAAGGGTGTAGTAAAGGAAAGCTGCTCAGCTCATGGCAGCCAGGAAGCAGAGAGGAAGGGACCCAGGAGAAGACAAACCCTTCCGGGACATGTGCCTGGTGACCCACTTCCTGTGACCAGGTTACACCTCCCACAGTCCATTCGGCTATCAGTCTATCAAATGGATTAATCCACTGATGAGGTCAGAGTCCTCATGATCCAATCATTGCCCCAAGGCTGCACCTCTGAATCTTGCTGCATTGGGAACCAAGCTTCCAACACATGAGCCTTTGGGGACATTCGAGAGCCAAGCCATAATAGATGATAAAAAATGGCACAAGTCCTTTCAGTCTTTACAGGTACCCCCCCCCTGTGAGTTGCAGATACCCCATTAAGAGGAAGAGTCTAAAGAGCCAGAGGTGGTGGTGCACGCCTGTAATCCCAAGGCTGAGATAGAGGGATCGCAGGTTCGAGGCCAGCCTCATCAACTTAACAGACCCTCAACAATTTAGTGAGATCTTGTGTCAAAATTTAAAAAAAATATAGGGTTGGGGGTGTAGCTCAGAGGTAGAATATCCCAGGGTTTAAACCCAGGTACCAAAATAAAAAATGAAAGAGAGAGGGAGAGAGAGTCTAGTTTTCCACTCCTTGAATCTTAGCCATGTGACTTGAGGAATTAGTTAAACTACAGCAAGCTCACAAAATTGAAAATGGCTTGCCCAAGGAGCATTCTCTCTCCTGCTGGGCTTGGAAGCCTGAGACTGGTAGGCAATGGAACTCACTTATTGAAGGATGAGAGACCCCAGGGAGAGAACCCAGGTGCCCCTGCTGACAGCCTGTCACCTGCCAGATGTGTGAGAGAGGCCATTCCAGGCCATCCAACCACCAGCCTCCCTGTCAGTTGAACACAGAAGTATAAGAGTGACAAGAGTGACCAGCCACAATGAGCAACTGAGCCAGCTCAGAACAGAAGACCACCTGCCAACAGGGTGAATCACCAGCTAAATCAAAGGTGGTTGGTTTAAGCCACCAAGTTTTGGGATGATTTTTTATACAGCAAAAGCTAACTGTTATAGGTGGTATCCATCCTACTATCACCTTTGTTGGTTGAATCATCCAGTCATTTAAACAGAATTTTGAACTCACTTTTGTTCATAAGTGAGTTTTTTTTTTCTGTAGAGGCAGGCAGTGGACAGCAAGCCTTCTGGTGGTCATTTTGTACAGTCACAGGATTTAAGATAAATTGCAGAAGGCACGGAGATTTAAGACATCAATACGATTTTTTTTTCTGAAAACATTTTTTTTGTGTGGTACTGGGGATTGAACTCAGGGGCATTCTACCTCCGAGCTACACCCCCAGCCCTATTTTATTCTATATTTTGAAACAGGGTCTCACTAAGTTGCGGAGGACCTCACAAGTTGCTGAGGCAGGCCTTGAACCTGCGATCCTCCTGTCTCAGCCTCCCAAGTACTGGGATTACAAGCATGCACCACCATGCCTGGCTTCTGAAAACATTTTAAACTCTTTCCTTCCATCCATCATATTTTAAAAGTTGAGCAGCAGCAACATGTTCAAAATCTGAATGATGTGCAAAGTGAATACCAGACACTGCAGCTCACTGAGGTTCAGTGGTAAGACTGATGAAAACAGAAAGTGGGTCCGAAACAGTCCTGAAGCCCTTAACCCGGGGAACCAGCAGAACTAAAAGGAAATAAACAGAACCAAAAGGGATGACACTGGATAGGAGGACAGTCAGCGCCTGAGAACCCTTCAGTCTCTGGTGGGAGTGACAAGTCTTATCAACTACCCAATTATAAAGGAGATAAAAGAGTTTGTGGACCAAAGCAAAAGGAATTATCTAGATAATCTAGGTCAACTGAACACCCTCACCTGGATTCACGAAGGAATTGTGGCCAAAGCATATCTGACAACTTTTATTATCTGGACAGCTGTCTTCCACTCCTTTGAATATGTATGTCCTTTTGAATTCCAATTTCTCTATTGCCTATGGTCTTCATTGAGGTGGTTGTTCTCCAAGGTTTTGATAGTAAGATGCTTAGGTAAATTCCTGGAGCAAACTTTTGACCTGAAGAGTACAAAGCATTCATTCATTGAACAAATATTATTTGATTAAGTGTGTTAGGCATTGAGGATGCAACGGTGACCAAAAGAGTTGAGGTAGTGTGTCTTCAGCTTAAGTTCAGTGGTAGGAAAGATTCACAACCATGCGGTTATACAATGTGAGAGGTGGTGTTGGGGGGGAGGTGTAGGGCACTGTTGTAGAATACTGGATGAGGGCCACGCTCACAGTTTCTGTGGGTCAAGTATCTGGACGCAGCTCGGCCAGGTGCCTTGGATTATGGCCTCTTGTGATGCTGGAGTCCAGCTGTCAGCGTAGGTTGCCCTCTCATCTGAAGTATTGAGACTAAGCTCACTTGCCTGGTTGTTGATTGCATTCAGTTTCTGATGAGCTATTGGACTGAGTACCTTGGTTCCTCATGGGGTATCGGCCAGAAGCCTCCTTCAGTTTCTTGCTATGTGGACCTCTCCACAGGGCACCTTACAACCTGGCACCCGGCCTTTCTTATAGCCAGCTGTGCAAATGGGAGATGGTACCCAAGATGGAAGTCGCAGTCTTTCTATAATCTAATACTGGAAGTGGCATCTCATCACTTCTACCATGTTCTATTTGTTAACACAAGTCCGTAAAAACAGTCCAACCTCAAGATGAGGGATTTTCACAGAGTCTGGGATCACTGAGGGGTCATCTTAAAGGCTGCCTACAAGAGCCGTCACAGAAGGCAATGATTGTGTATACTCTTCCTTTTGCGTGTGTGTCGTACTGGGGATTGAACCCAGCGGCACTCTACCTCTGAGCTATACCCCCAGCCCTACTTTACTTTTCATTTTGAAACAGGGATTCATTAAGTTTCAGAGAGCCTCACTAAGTTGTTGAGGCTGGCCTTGAACCTGCGATCCTCCTATCTCAGCCTCCTAAGTACTGTGATTACAGGTGTGCACCACCACCCCTGGCTTTTATATTCTTCCTTTTGAACATGCCAGGGTATTTTATCCTAAGCCAGTCTCAGATTAGAGGGGATTAGAAATATCATCTCATTCAATCCCCATTGATTGCAAGTCCACTACTCTGTCATCGCAGCTTGGAGGACTCTACACAGTCCTGCCTGGTTAGGAAAGGCTGGGAAGTCCAAAATCCAAATGCTGGCAGACTCAGTGTCTGGTGAAGGCCCCAGTTCTGGTTCATAAATGGCACCTTTCAGCCATGCAAATGGAAGCTGCAAGAAGTCCCATGGAAACTTTGGCATCTGGTAGGTTTCCAGCTCAAGGGTTAAAATCCTCAGGTTAGGAGAGCAAGCTTTTGGTTTTCCAATAAGTACCTCTAGCGGCAATAATTTTCATTGAAAGGTAGCTCATAACACTGAGTATAATATTAACATAGCAGGCTGCTTGCCCAAACTTATTTTATTTTCATTTATATTATTGGTTTGAAAACTCCCCTGAGTCCTTGATCCATAGCATGCTGGCACTCGTCCCCCACAGAAACGAAAATGCTGAGCCAGCATTATACGCTCACTATTTTCTCAACTTGGGAGAGGCCCAAAGAAATCTAGGTTGATACAGGAAGAGTGATAAAACTCTCGGCCCTGTTCCTCAACAGATCATGCCCCCAGGGGGACATTTGGAAGGCTGGATATTTTTCAGCTGAAACCCAAGAACAATGGTTACGCAAAAGCCTCCATGATATGTCCGTGTGTGTGTGTGTGTGTGTGTGTGTGTGTGTGTGTGTGTATGTGTGTGTTTCTGTGTTTCTGCAAGAGAATTGGGGGGAGGAGTTTAGTTATAATCACACATCAGTTTGGGTAAATTGCTAATGGAGTACCTCTAACAGTGATATCTACTTGTATAATTCTTTTTCAACCACGTTTACAATCCTGACTTCTTTTTATTCTCCCTGGCTGGTGAGTTGGGGGAGTGATCTTGCATGGTTGTTTTGCACAGGAACTGAAGGACTTGCCTCAAGCCACAGAACCAGACTGTGACCTTCACATCTATATTCAATTCTACTTCCCTCTTACTCTGAATATCCTATGGTGGCAAAGACCAAGCCATCTGTGTGATTTCCCCAAAGAAAGATCCCAATCAGTATAAGGTATTCACATCCATTGGCCTAGCAAGGAATGGACCAGGGATGGCCACTGTCTCTCTGAAGTCCTCTGGTCAGACCCAACCTGTAGCTCATTCCCTACTAAGGAAGCTATTTGCTTTCTGGTTTATAGTATCTTGAATTTCTTATGGGGACTAACTTTATTACTTATCTGACATTGTGTGAACTCTTGGCAAGGATGTAGGATCTGGTGTCCATGTTCCATAGAGAAGCTGAGATAATGGGACTTTTCTCTGACTGCCCTCTCACACAAGCAGAGCTAGGTAGAGGACAATCAGATTCTCTCTCCCTTTGAATGGAGGCCGCCCCAGAAGATCCTACCTATCACATTACCAGCTTCCTGCTCCTGCTTCCTACTTCCTAGACTTCTAGAGGCAGGAGACTGTCTGGAGAGCAGAGAGCTTTTCCTGTTTCACTGTACTTCCTAAGCTACTCTGAAGCAGACCCAGCAAAGTGGTGTTTCTTAGAGGTCTTCTCTAAGTTCCTGAGGACTGTCTGCTTGGCCTTAAGGAAGAAGGGGGCTATAGATGGCTTTCTAGATGATTGGAATGACCTGAATAAAGGTGTGGAGGCATAAAAGTGAGAAGTGTAGTTTGGAGTACTATATATGTATAGGAAAGAGTAGGAAATAAGATTGAGGAGGAGTTGAAGTTGATGCATAAAGGTTTTGAAAGGAAAGTTAAGAGTTTGGAAAGCAGGGCATGGAGAGTCAGCCCCTTAGGGACAATTGGACACTGTTCCCCTTTTCTCACTTTCTGAGACCCCTACAAGCATACGTTCCTCATTGGCTGGGCTCTGATAACCAGGTTGGAGTTCCATGGATGAGCACTGCAATTCTGGTAGAAAGAATGGACTAGACTTTCCCATTTCCTTGCAATTACTGCTGAATATGGTCTTCATATGAGCTTCTCCCATTAATACTATCTCTTTTCTCTTCCCACCCGCAAAAGCTGATGACCAAGTCCTGCTAATTCTACTCTGCAATTGCCTCTCATAAATGTCACCTCTCCTTCTCTAAGCCATGAGCTAGATCAGCCTTCACATCACCCGTGGAACAGTGTTCCAAGCATCTGATGACCTTCTGGCCCCAGCTGTACTTCCCTCCCACAGTGGACTCAAGATCCATCTACCACAATCCACCAGAGGAATCTTCCCAAAGCTCAATTCCATGATGCAGGCAATTTCCTTAGTGTCTGACACTGCCTTTGGAATACATCCAGTCTTCAGAATTTGGCATGGACAACCCATTGTGATCTCATGACCTGAGATCATCCCTGACTCCCTACTCTTTTCCTCCACCCACCCTCTTCGTGCATCTCATGCTCCCTTCCCTTGCTGTTTCACACCTCCCTGCTATTACACATGCTGGTCTTTCTACCTGGAATACCCCATTTAAATCCGTAGAAAACTCTTACCTTACCAGATTCTGCTCAACTGTCACAGGGGCACAATGCTGGCATGCAATAATTACTCATTGTTTAATTGGATCTCAGTGAATCCTTTGTGCCATCCCTTTGGCCCCAGTTATTCCTTTCTTTGTGTTCCCAGAGTTCTTTGTGTGTATATATCTCTTCTGTAGCATTTCTTATATTGCCTTATAATCTCGGATTCCCTCATCACATGGCAGATTCCCTGAGCCCATAGCTACAGTGTGTGTGTGTGTGTGTGTGTGTGTGTGTGTGTGTGTGTATACATTCCTAGCTACCCTACATCCATTCATCCTTCCTAACAGCATTTTTCCCCTAGAAATTCTCAATCTACAGGCACTTTCTCTTGATGGCCAGTACAGCCAAGCAGAGGTTGTATGACCCAAGTATGTCTCACTGGGTGTGATGGTTAACCTGGATTGTCAACTTGATTGGTTTGAGAGACATCCAGGAAATACCTAGGATTAAGAGACTTCTGGGGGTGTCTATGAGAGAGTTTCCAGAGACCACTGTCATGTGGGATAGCAAACTAAGGGGGGAGACCCACCCTGAATGTGATCAGCACTGACCAATAGGCTGGGGTTTGGATGGAACAAAAGGCAGAAGAAGGAGGAAGCTGCATCAAATGTAAGCTTGATACTTCTTCTGAGGGGCTGCTTCTATTGCTGCTGCAGTCACCCATGGACGTTGGAATACAACTCTTTCACTCTTCCAACATGGACTCTCACCAGTGATTCTGCAGGGAACTCCAGGACTTCAGCCTTGGATTGGGGCTGCATCATTGGTCCTTCTTATCCTGAGGCTCCAGCTTCTTAGACTGAGCAGCTACTGGTTCCTCTGTCTCCGGCCTGCAGACAGACATTGTGGGACTATCCAGCCTCTAATAGTGCAAGCCCATCTAATAAATGCCCCCTTTTATTCATACATACATATCGTATTGGTTCTGTTCCTCTAGAGAACCCTGACTAATACACTGGGCCCTTGTCTCTGAATCTTGAATGGATGGCAAGGATGAAAGAAATGGCCGGCACTCCCTTACAGTTAGCAATACCCAGGAGAAAATCATGAGGTTCCTGCTGCAGTGACCTTACGACTACTGGTTCCTGTCCATCCCTAGCTGATCTGCAGTTTTCCTTTCCATTTCTGTATCCCTCAAATCCTTCCACTAGATTCAATATTTTGTTCTTGCCTAAGTTCATCAGTGTTAGTTTCTGTTGCAACCAAAATAATCTGTACTCATATGGTGGGATGAGGGGAACGCTGGGATCTATTCTCTGAGATTCTATAGCTTGTGATTCCTTGTGGTGCAAGTAAAGGAAAATACTTTATTGTACAAGAAACCCATCAACTTCAGGAAATGGAGGAAGCAGTTGTACAGATACAGTCTTCATGAGAATCCAGAAAAAGTTGAACTATTATGTTTGAAGTAGGAGAGGAAGCAAGGTTTCTCTCTCTTTCTCTCTCTCTCTCTCTCTCTCTCTCTCTCTCTCTCTCTCTGTTCTGTTCTATTCTACCACCCTCATAGTTTTAGCTTTCATGGAGTGGTTCTATTGGTGCATTTTACAAACACCTTCAGAGCTGAGCACTTCTAGGCACAACTTTTCAGGTCGAAACTGCCAGCTCGTATGACTTATTGCTGTGGACTTTCTTATAGGGCAGGTCAGAAACACTAGGGAATCAATACCCCTTGCGAGGAGTCCTCACCCAATAACCAACAGTAATTAGAGGCTAACTATCCCCATCTTCCTTATTCCTTGGCCAGAATAGCTCTGAGACACATGGTCCACCCTGGCTGTCAGAGTCCCCAGCAAGGCCGTGCACTGTGGAAACATGCCTGATTAGATTCATCCCTTTCCTGTCTCAAATTCCCATCCCCTGACCAGTATTTCTCAGACCACCTCTCAAACTCAAGGGTCTACTTCTGGGGATCTACTAAAACAGACCATGGTGGTCCCGGACCAGCAGTTCCATGACTGCACAGCTCTAGCATCCACAGATCAATAGTAGCTTCATTCTGTCTCACTTTGTTCAAATTCCCAAGAGTGAGATTGGCTAAGTTTACCTTTTCAAGTCATGCTGCATTCAGATGTGTCTGGTCTGCCTGTGGATGGCCACCCTAGGCCAGACAACCACTTCAGTGCAATCATCTCCAGCCAAGAGGAGAGCATTACAAGGTTGGCTGCCAGTCCACAGGACTGTGGGCAGGGAGGCACCTGGAGACTCAGCTGGGACCATTAACCTTTGAGGCATCCATCACACAAGTGACCGCATGGAGAATCCAACAGGAAAGGCTGTTAATCAGACATCAAATAACTATTTTCAATTGATAATTTGATAGGTTAAGTGCAAAAGAATTACAGACATGTGGATTAAATTTCCATTCAAATGCACACTTGAGTTTGAAAATTAACAGGAAAAGTGCTTAGTAAGGGATTTCACTCCCTCTCTTTTTGCCAAGACGGATTGTTTGGAAAATAACTCAGGCATTTTTTTTATAGCACAGGCCTTCTCACTCCCACTTCTTCCAACCCTTTGCCTTACTTTTGTTTCCTACACCCAGAGTTAATTAATGAAAGCAACATTGATCAAAGATGGCAAGTCAGCCATATGGTGTTGTGTGTGTCATATGGTGCTGAGGGTCGGTGTGAAAATCTGCGAGATGGATCCATTTCTGGGTGAGATAATAATGAATACTCCTTGCACCCACCCCATGTGTCAGGCCACTGTGTAGAGCATTTGATATGATCATTTAGCCTTGGGGACCCTGTTTCCCCCAGGAAGGCGCCATCACTTTTCTTTATTTATATATGTTAGAAACTGAAATTTAGGATTAAAGCTTTAGTTCCCAGATGTACACAGCTAATAAGTAACAGAGATAATATTTGAACTCCCCTTTGTCTTCAGAAACCACTGGGTGATCCCACCCTCTCTGTGAGTAGGGATTCACACAACCTCCACATGAAAAGGGGGTTCTAATACCCACCCCTTCATTTTACAAAAGGGCAAACCAAGGCCCAGAGAGCCAAGGGATTGAACTAGATTATGAAATATGGGAGCCTGGTTTAGATAGACGAGTTGTTAATTAGAAGGATTCTTTTTTGTGGCTTCTTATTTCCCGGTGTGAAGTGTTTGAAAGATGCAAAGGGAAATCCCTAGTAATAGCTGTAACATCTAATACTTGAGTTCTAACCTCTCATTCCTTGGATGTAATTGTTTATCTATGAGGCAGGATAAGCATAAGATTTGTTTACCATTAAGCTAGAGAGAACACGGGATTCCCAGGTCTGATCTCCTACCTAAGACAAACAGATAACTTTACATCATAGGTGATATGAGGGCCACTGGATGGCCCACTGGCCCACAAATGTCTCTCCCAATCCTTACATTGCTCTCCAATATTTCCAACAATGCCCATATTTCCTTTGTGGTACTCCATGGTACTGTGTGCTGTCTTCAGGTAGTCTAAGATCTAGTGAAAAGATATCACCAGGAAAGGAAGACAGTTTAAAGCAAATCAACTTGATGGGTTTACTGGCCTCAGAGGGCACAGTCCTGAGGGAGAGAGGTGTACATTTGTCCCTGGCCAGGAAGACAGGATGAGAAGACCATAGAGATGACTACTGTCACCTCCTTAAATCCAGAGCCACAAGAGATGTGTTGTAGTCCAGGATCTTCTGGTTAAAAAGAAGAGAAAAATTGAGGACTTTTAGGGACTTGGGGATTTTTCACGGAACCCAAAGGAAGGAAATGCAACTGAGCCTCAGAACCAGACAGGCGTCAGATACCTTGGTGGCCACGCCCTCATGTTTTCCTTGGTCCAGGCCTTCATGCCTCTTGGGCTTGCTTCTTTATGGGGCTCTGAAGACCAGCTTTCTGCTTTCAGATAAACTTGGCAGAATATGGAAACTCCAGAGCATCTCGGATGGTTTCTATCTGAGAGACTAATGACAATCATTATCCTAATTCCAAATTATCTGGGAGAGAAAATAAAATCAATCCACCTTGGATTTTCCATAAATCCTTTGTCCAATTCACTATAGTCAGGCTTCTGATCTCCCACTGTGACCACAGTGCTGTGAATCTGCTCATGTTGCTGGAAGGGAGTGGTGTGGCCGGGAAGAACCCCTCAAAGTTGTGACACCTTGATAAGGTTGCAGAAACTGAGAGTTGTTCCCCAATATCTCATTTCCCCTTCTTTGATAGCAATTGATTTTTAGCTAACTATATGGCCTCCCCAAGTAATGGCTGCATTTCCCAGGCTACTTACAATCAGGTAAGGCCATGCACCTTATTTCTGGCTAATAAGCAAGAGTGGTACGTACTACTTATGGGGGAGGGGGTTCTTATGAGGAGGAGCCATACCATTGCCCTCCCTTTACTGAAATGTGGACATGATGGTTAGAGATGAAATAGCCATCTGGAACCACACAGCAGAAGTCAGGCATTGGGGATGGCAGAGAAAAATAACAAGAGACTCTGAGATCTGTTGATTGTAGGCCGATGTTTCAGCCCTGGACTGCTCACACAGACTTCCCTGTGTCAGAGAAATAAATGTCTATGTTGTTTATGGCTTTGTTATTTTGAGTTTTCTATCATTCTCAGCCAAAAATAGTCCTTTATACTAGAGGGCATGCAGGGAAACAATTCTGGGGTATTCTTTCTTTTCCCATTTTATGGGTAAGTGCATAGTATGTGCGTGTGTTCATATGTGTGTGCTCGCATAGCGCACCCCGCTCCCCAGTGGCCATAGAGCAAGGATGGAGGGAGGATTTCTTTTGCTTTCATGGCTCCTAACCTACATCTTCTCTCTTACCTCTGCTGCAAGGCCTGTGGCTTCTGCATCTTCTTCCCTGTGGGCATTTGATATTCATCAAGGGATTATTTGGGGGGAGATAATCAGGATTTCTAGGGGGATTTCCTGCTAATGGACAGATTCTTCTCCCTGATAATGGTAGGAGTTTCTGGAGAGCAATGGAGCTCTTTGTTCTTTGTTCTCAAGGAGACAAATTATTATTTCTTCCCTCTAAAGAGGCTTCTCATACAGTGGGTGAAATATCACAAATAATTAGGCCAAATCAGCGATGCAAGTCCCACTAGAAAGAACGCACCCGTTATTTCATGTTATCTCGTCACTGAGCTCCTGCTTGATTTAAGTTGGTGTAGAGATAGCTGTGGGTATTCCCTGCCCGAGAACTCTAATCATGCTCTTTATTGAATATTTACCATTTCTTATTTGATTCTTCGTCTCTTGATCCATTGTTTCACGATTTAAAAGTTCCGCTGGTATTTTGATCTCATGCAAAGTCTCTGTAGTTCCATAGCTGCCTCATTGTGAAGCCTCCTTTATGTCTTAGGGAGGAATCCCAGAGTGGGATTGAAAGGCTAATGTTGTGGTAACTCGGTGTGTTTAATGGTGTTAATGAAGAAGGGGCTCCCCACTGAGTCACCAGTGACCTGTGTGAGTTAACCAGGCCAGGACAGAAGACCAGCATGAGGGCCACTGGGCCAGTGTCTCTTCCCACAAGCCAACAGATGGGATTGGATGAAGGACAAGGGGAATTTGGTAAGCACTTAGCCCTCAGCAAATATCTTTATTTGCTGATGACTTGAATGAAGTGCATACGATTTTTAAGATGAATATTCTGCTAACATTGGAGACAAGATGTTGATTAAATTCTATAGAAGGCAGTAACGTGAAGGATATACCAAGATCTAGCCTGGTTTGTTCTTCAATTCTTAACTGTGAGTTGTTGCTGCTAAGGAAATCCTTGTGATGTCACCAGCCAGAAATGGAGTAATAGGTGAGTCCCCACTATGTGTTCAGCACTGTGCCAAGTGTCATGAGTCATACAGAAACATGGGAGGCATTTCCTGTCTCTAGAGGTCTTCTAATCCAGTCTCAATAAGAGGGTAATATAACAAGGATATATGAGGTATGTTTATGAATAATGAGACTGACTCTACAAGCCAGGACATCAATTATCTAATGGTAGAGAGCCAGCTAAAAAGTAACATAAGAGGGTAGAGATGCGAGGCAAAGTTAAGAGCTTCTTAGAGGTGTTAGATCTTATAGTAGGTTGTCTGGGTAGACTATATGAATAGAATGTAAGTGAAAAGCGTAACTAATATAATATAAATGTCTTAATCCATTTTCTGTTGCTATAGCAGAATACCCGAGACTAGGTAATTTACAAAGAATAGAGGTCTACGTAGCTCATGGTTCTGGAGATTGGGAAATCCAATACCAAGGTGCCAGCATCAGCATCTGGTGAGGCTCTTCTTGCTACATCATAACATGGTGGAGGGCGCCACATGGTAAGACAGAGCCAGTGTGCTAGGTATTGTCTCCTCCTCATCCTCCTCATCCTCCTCGTCCTCCTCATCCTCCTCATACTCCTCCTCGTCCTCCTCCTCATCCTCCTCGTCCTCCTC
>PVJS01001172.1:0-25647 GCA_004027185.1 Glis glis | reverse complement strand
AAAGGCCCCATCTCCAAATACCATTAACATATGAATTTGGGGATTAAGTCTCCAACATGTGAATTTTGGGGAGGGCACATTCAAATCATAGCAATAATATAATGTGACAGTGTTAAGGCTCTGGAGTCAGACAGACCAGGGACAAATCCCAGCTTCTCTGCACACTAGCTGTGCCTGTGACTTTGACCCAGGTACTTCTTTTCTGAGCCCCACTTTTCTTCATATGGAAAACAAGGGTACTATCTACATCATGGATATAGATCAAATGAGATAATTTGATAGATCAAATTATCTCATTTGATAGATGAGATCAAATGAGATAATTCACATATAGTGCTTGACTTATAGTAATGCCATTGGATCTTAGCTTTGTTATAGAATAATGATAGTAATAATGAGCCTAAGGCTAAAGGTTATAGCAAATATGCACTCAGTTAATCATCAATTCACTCAACAGCTATCTATTGCGTATCTGCTTTGTGCCAGGTCCGGAGGATATGGTGATGTACAGAAAGGGTGTGGGCTCTGCTTTCACTAGGGTTACAGCATAAAAGGAGAGACACGCATCAGTAGCAAGGACACGGATGGATCCATGAGAACAAATGGAGAGAAATACTGGGATGAAAAGAACTAGAGTTTCATAAGAGTCTAAAGTGAAGGAATCTGACCCAAACTGGGGGTCCGGGGGAGACTTCCCAGGGGAAGTGAGGATTGAGATAAAGTATGAAGAATGAGTAAGAGTTTTCAAGAGAAGAGGAGAGTAGAGAGCCAGTTGCCAAGCCAGAGAGACAGAGAGAAGAGCAGGTGCAAAGGTGGGACAGAGTTAAGGGGAGACAGGGAGCAGAAGATGGGGTGCATGTCCAAGGCATTGGCAGTGTTGGGGATAGATGGAGAAAGAAGATGCTCACACCACGTGGGCGCTGGAATCCCCATCATGTATGCTGATCTTTAATCTCTCAGTAGGTTGTGACACGTCTAAAGGTCATTTGGACACGTCCCTAAAGGGTCTTCATGCCTGCTCCTCTCAGCACATCTTCTGAACCACTTACCTGGAGCCAAATCACCTGAATTATGTGGAGGCTTCTTCTCCTGCTTATGTCTTATCCCCCCACAGAGACTATAAACTCTCCAGAAACATGTGCACTGTGACGCACACAGAATCTTGAGAATGCCAGGTGCTTAAATATGCCTAGTGTCAGACATGCCCCAGTATAAGGCCTGTCTCTCATTTTCCAAAGAGAATGTCAACTCAAATTTACAAACATTCATGAAATAGTAAGCTATCTACTTCCATACTAAATACATTATTTGCAATATTTTATTCTATATATTATATGAAATAGTATAAACATTAGGACATATCATTTCCACCAAATCTTTCTTTTAAACGGTTATAAAATATGAAATAATCATATTCACAACCTTCCCGTGGACATTTGTCATCTGCCTTCATTGTCACTGAGGCCATTTTTGAATCATCTAACTCCATTCTCCATGGCACGTCATCTCCACTTCTAAATTGTTCAAGACATAGCACTTTGAATCCACGCAAGATGCTGTCACTGAAAATTTTATTCGAAGCCCCAAGAGGTTTTTTTTTTCATTTGTCCTCTTGGTGGATATTTATGATCTCCACAAGGTCACCATTCATAATATGCTTTTTTTTAAAAAAAGGAAACTTTAAAAGACTTGCTTAGAATACCTCCAACATTTTCAGAGATGAAATCAAATCTTCAGAAATAACAGCCAAATCTGTGTTAAATATTTCTGACTCTCTTTTTCCTCCTGATGTTATCAGGTGACATGTGTAAGCCTCCTACCCCGTCTCTCCCACGGACACTCATCAATTGAGGTCACTTCTGACTAATAGTGCCTTCTCCTTGACGTTCAAAATAAAGTAATTGAGAAAGTGTCAGGAATGAGACATTTTTAAGGGCTTGTATTCTATGGAAGAGCTTTTGGGGGAAAACGTCACCTGACAATGAGACGTTCACGCTAAGCGCCTGTCAGGTGAATATGTTTGTTGACCTCACCTTTGGTTATGGCTCAAGTGACACAGAACAACTTGGAAACTTTTGCTGGGAAAAAGTATCTTGTTACTTTTAGGACTATATCTCATTTAACTTAAGCCAGTGGTTCTCAAAGTCAGGAGAGTCTGTCGTCAGGGAACATTTGGCAGCGCCTGCAGATATTTTTGTTTGTTACATCTAGGGAAAGGAATGCCATTAGTGTCTAATGGGTAGAAACCAGGGATGCTTCTAAACACCCTACAATGCACAGGGAAGCCCCACAACAAAGAATTATCAGGCCCCAAATGTCCATAGTGGCAAGTTCGAGAACCCTGACTGATACAGAATCAAGGACAATTGACTTAAACTGGGTTCCCAGGGAATGTCTGCCTCCCCAGTCCCTCGGGTGTCTCCTGCTTGGACGAGTTGGTGGTCTCATAGTCCTGTGTGATTCTTGAAGTGGGTGGTCAAAAACTACCCTCCTCTGCCATCTACTTTTCTTTTTCCTCTCATCCCCACCCCCAGGTCTGGAAATTTATGAATGAAAGCCTGGTCAATATCTCTCCTATTTGTAGGATGATTGCATTATAGAAAACACGCCCCATCTCTTGCGATCCCTCAACACTTTGGCCATTAAAGGTTTTGAATTTCTCTCTCAAAAGTGTTGCCCAACTGCGGGAATAAAGGTACAATGTGAACAGGAAAAGTGAGGGTCATTGGGGCACGAAGGATCATGATCGCGTCATCCAGCTCCTAGCAGAGGTGAGCCCTGGAGACCACCCCACAAGCCCCTTGGTGGGGATCCCCCTACTGTCTGCTCTTTGAGTTTCTGTTAACCAGTGACAGGTGAAGGATGTTTGATCAATGCTTAGAGCTGACTGGGAAATAGTTATTTTAAGCACTTCATTCTAGACTTCTTGGAGTCCCAAGAAACACATCCTCATGCCATAAAAAATTTGTAGTGCTGGACCTCTCACTGTTCCCTCCATGTCATGGATAAATGCACAACCTGTGGTGCTGAAGGTGGGCCTGCTTCCCCCATGTGGAGCTTCCTACCTGACTTGCATCAGCCTGCGAGTGTCCTTGCCCACGAACAGTGACCAGTAGGAGAGAGGGGAGGGGGATCAATCATCGGTTTGAGTTAACCCCCATTTCATTTTAGTATCTGTCTCAGACAATTTGAATACACTTTTAGGAAAAATTGCCTATCCCTTTCCAAAGTGATCCTTGATGGATACTGAAGTTTTTATGGTTATTAGTAAAATCTCCAAGGCAGAATTTTATGGGCACACAGAGACTCTAAAAAGTCATTCTTTGCCTTGGAAAAGTGTATATATTAAGGATGATGGGGGGAAATATTAAATATAAAATGTTCAAATGGAAAGTCAGAGTGCAAAAGTTAGAATTTCTTCTTCTCCTTCCTCTTCTTCTTTGTACTGGGGATTGAACCCAGGGGCATTCAACCTTCGAGCTACAATGCCAACCCTATTTTATTTTTTATTTTGAAAGAGAGTCTTGCTAAGTTGCTGAGGCTGGTCTTGAACCTGCGATCCTCCTGTCTCAGCCTCCCAAGTACCGGGATTACAGGTGTGCACCACCACACCCCATCAAAGACACAATTTAAAGAATCACTGTGGCTTCTTTCACCATTGAATTTGCGTCCTGCAAAGGCCTTGGTTGGATGTTTCAGGAGATGGCGCACCCCCAGGAAGCGCCCACGATGTGACCTCCCCCAGTCATGGTTTCAGTTTAGGTGGGCGGCCAGAAGTCTCCTTGGGAAAATGCATTGTCAAATATCCTTTGGTTTGTTTTTTATCATCTTCTTTGCTTTCCCCCCTTCTCCTCTGGTCCCTCCCCCACTTCAATTCTGTCAACATATTCTTTGGCGTTTCATGGATCCATTCACTGGAACTGTGTAAAATCAAAGCGACTTAAAAAGAAACCCCAATTCCTTTTTAACCTCCAAATGAGGACGGGTTGCAAATGAGATGAGAGCGAGGGGCAGGATGGGTTAAACATTGATGCTTCCCGCGCAAACAGGAAGGGCAGCGCTCCCGACATCTGGTTAGAAGTCAGCTTCGTAATTCATGCAGATATGGGGAAGAAAATTCCTTGGTGAAGCCTGGAAAATTTTAGCTTTGTTCAATGCGAGGGCATAAACCGGCATTGTTTCCACATCCAGTCCTTGCTTTAGAAAGCGCGGGGAGTGAGTCCTACCTGGGCATCTGCCCCACCCCCACTCCCACCTCCCAGCTTCTGGACTCCTGTAAAATCCTGCGTTTGAACAGGATTACTGGAAAACTCGGTCATTACCAGCACGTAATGACAGGTTGGTTAATTAATGGTGTGCAATTCAAAAATGGGAGTAGGACAAACAAGGAAGCTAATTTTGATAATGAACAGATTCACAGCAACCAGATGACAGTCTTCTGTATGCCATGCCGTGCCACGCCAGCCATGTTTTTGTTTGGATTCAGTGTTAATTTTAGAAACTGTAAAACACAACATGCCAAATTGGTTGATTGAAATAGTGCTACTTCCCAGAGGCTAACAATCTGTTGTCTTGCAAGAGGCTGCCGGGGTGCACTCACTGGGTTATGGGCAAGTATCTTCAGGCAGACAGGGGACTTGAGACAGTGGTCCAGGTAATTTGGTGCGGCAGTTAACTGGATGCTTCTAGTGTTTCAATTCTGCCTTATGTTTCTCTGTATATTCCTTCGTTCATGCATCTATGTTTCTATTTATTGTGTAATTGGTTCAATTCTCTTTGCCAGTGTACACCCAGGCAATATTTTGATCTGGAACATTGCCTTTTTAGTCAAAGTTATATACAGCGTTCTCCTTAAAGACCTGTCAAAGAAGTTGGCCATTTCAAATAATCTACAAATATTCATTCCTAAAGGGATATTGAATTTTTATGGACCTTTTAAATCCAGCAACATCTAGTTGCTGGTTTTTAAAATGGGAAGAAGGAACAGAAAAGGGAAGGAAGGAAAGAGGGAAGGAAGGAAGGAAGGAAGGAAGGGGACAAGGGAAGGAAGAAGGTAGGGAGATAGATTGGTTTGTGATTTTTAAATTCAGACAAGCTCTGAAGAAACACTTCTCTCTTCTTTAAATAATGAATACTGGATTCTAAATTGTTGAATTTTAAATCATATGATAAAGTGGCACTTAAGGAGGCTATCACAATAAAGATAAACATTTTTGCTCCCGTGGGATTTCTATTTAAAAGCAGGGAAGATTATTTTAACAGAGCACTGTATAATAGCAAATACAGTAGCTGACTTATTATAAAATTATAAATGTTAATTTTGTGATCACATTTTATGAAAGTTGTTAGCAAGTATGGTTAAACATGTCAGTTTCTTGTAGTCGGGTCGCTGTTCACTAGTAAAAGACTCACAGCACCAAGTGTAATTTAATGGGAATTAAAACAAGCCCCTGTTTTAAGGGGAGCTTTTGCTGGAGAGGAAAGTCCCCCCAGAATATCAGTGAGATACTTCAGATAAACATTCAGAATTACCTTCTGGCTAAGCAAGCGAGCCGGGAAAAAGAGAAAAAAGAAGAAGAAGAAGAAGAAGAAATCTCAGCCTAGACCCCTGTGGCAGGTGGAAAGGATTTGGAACAGCTCATGATATGAGCTTTTAGTTGTTTTGCTGGGTCATTAGCTGTTTGGTATAATTCATTTAATCCAAGAACCATTCTGGATTTTAAGGCATCCTTCCTCGTTGCAAAGATAAATACAAATTCAGATATTCAGGGAGAATTTGACTTTTATTCCTTCTTCCCCGTTAGAATCTATTTGGACCCCTGCCCTCCCCCCTTTTCTGTTTCATGACAACTCTTTAAAGGCATAAAGCAAACAGCGGTTAGAAGCAACCACCCCTGCACCTTTCGTCGGAGTTCCTGTGAATGTATTTAGAAACGAGACACAACCCTTCCTTTTGCCTTAATGAGCATTTAGGAGGCCCGACTATCAGGCCATTGGTAATTAGAAAGAAGCGTAGTTTTGATTTACTATTGTAGTTTAAATAGATTTTAATCCAGTGAAATTGTTTTGTTCTAATTCTTCTATCCGTTTTTTCTCAGTTCACTGACTTCTCAAAGAAAGACTTTCCCCAAGTAGCTGGCAGTTTCCCAGTATGATAAGGCGAAGCGGCGAGAAAGTTTTGTTGTTGCTTTCTTTGTCTTGCTTTTCCCCCCCTGCAAGACTCCGAGGCCCCTTGGAAATCCTTGGAGTGCACTTGGCAAGTATGGACCGTTATAAATGGAATACAAATCAAAAACATCGTTTCCCTGGCTCCTTTAGGTTCTTAAACAGAAGAATGTTCTGACCACCGAAGCCATTTCAGGGCCCGAAATTAGAAAGTAATAAAAAATATCACACTCTCCCTGGTGGGTAGTACATTTAATTGGTTCCCCAGCTAGGGTCCAGCTCTAAGTCAGAAATGCTCACCCTGCTGATTCCTGCTTGGGAAGGACTGCATGCAAACGCTACCAAATAAGTAAGAAATCAAGCAAAGGGAAACAGGAACGCTAGAGACAATTTCAGAAATAAATAGCTTGGAACTAGAAAGAATACAAGGAAACAAAATGCATTAGCCCCAAATTTCTTTAAACGCGCACCAGACCCGACAGCAAGTTTGGGTGTTTAGATCAGTTTGGACCAACATCCCTGCTCAGGACTGAAGTTATTCTTTGGATTAAATTCTGGCTGCAGGATGTTCTTCGGGAGAAAATGGACCATGTTCACACACTCCTGGCTGTTTGGGATTTGTCTTAAAAGATGGGCCAGAGCCTTGGTTCACAGCTCATTCTTGGCCTAAGTGCAGCATTCCCGGCTGGGCCGGTTTTGTGCTTGCGGAGTTTGGATGCGAGGAGCTGGGACATACTACATCTTCCAGAAGGACACTTGGACAGCGGAGCCTGGTACTCTGCTGCCACCTTCTGTTCCGGCTGCTGCGGCAAAAGGCAGCTCCGCTCTGGGCTGTCCAGAAAACTCGGTGACTGGTCCCTTCTGCCTGACTCTCTGGAACCTGCCCCTTCCGAAGGAGGCAGACATGTCCTTTCAAGGACGTGGGGTTTGGCCTCTTGAAATGGCTTCTTCCAGAACTAATGTCAACTTTGTTGCCCGTCTCCCTCCCTCTCCCCCTGCCTCCCTTCCTTCTAGATCTGGAAGTTTCCATAGGTAGGGGGATCTGGAAAAGGAAGTGAAAGGCAAAAGACAGGGCTTTTTGTTTTCCAACGACAGCACACTCTTGTCTAAATCATTGCCAGAGACAAATGGGATGAGGCAGAGGAGAGGAAAAATGAGATCGAATCACGGAGAAAAGTCTTGACAGCAAGATCTATTGCCCTGTGGAGAGGCATCCCCAGGGGGGAGCTGTTGGTTGAGATATTTAAAACTCGAGTGGACAAAACATTAGACCTTTCACCACAGGGAACAATTCTACAGCAGCTCTTGGGACCTGACCCGCGTGAGCACAGCGGACCTTCCCAACTCTAATTTTTTATGATTTCTCAATTGACTTCCCATTCTATAAAAAGTATTCTCTTGCCACTGAGGAATCCAACCGCTTTGACATTCGGTTTGAGGTCAGGATGGTTTCAATATGCTTTCATTTTTGTGCAGCACTAAAAATGCCCCTGTACCTACTCTCTTTGAGCCAAAGGAAAAGCAAATTCACATCATTAAGCCCATAAATGTGTGCTTTAGGCAGGGGCTGGAGGAGTCTGCCCTTGACGGCTGGCCAAGGCACGGTCCTCGGAGCACCCTGGGGGCTGCCAAGCGGCTGTTGGCACATGCTTACCCCCTCTGAGTCACCAGGTTTGGCTTGTTTGTCTCATTGGTCAGGGCGATAACTGATGCCAGTTGGGAACATTCTGGAAGGGCTGTGAGGATGGAAGAAACAGCTTAGTTCGCATCTCCTTGCTGTTGGCTCCTGCCTGGTGTGGATTTTGTGCTTCTCAGCTTCAGGCCTGGGCTGGGGGAGACTAAGGGAGGGCGGGGAGAGGCCGGATGTGCAGTCATGTTCTTTGCTCGCAGGATCTTCTTCTCCAGGGTGACTTGGTTCTGCCACCCAGTTAATCATTATTAGTCTCCCATTAGTTGCTAGAAGCTGGTGTGTCACCGTGGAAGTGAACAACAGACATGAAAACAAATGGAGCCCGTAAGAATAAATCTCTCAGCAGCTATGTTCTTAGGGCAAAGTTTAGAATCCCACGCTCGGCAGTGTATCATGTGACCTGGCTCCTTCCTGCTTCTTCCATCTCCTGTTGGCCCCTGCTCCAGGCTCTGACACCCCAGCAGCCTGGGCCTCCTCTCCTGTCCTCGGTGAGCTCTGTTCCTCCTCAGCTCAGCGCCTGCCTGGGTGCTCAGCCCAAACCCCGCTGGCTTCTTCCCACCCCTTCACCTCATCAGCGCTTCTGCTCATCTGCCAGTTCCCAGCTCAAAGGTCACGTTGCACGGAGGAGCCTTCCCAGACCTCTTGGCTGGGTCAGATCTCTCGAGCCCGGTTGGCCCTTGTCCCATCTCCATCAGAGCACGTGCCGTGAGGATGACTCACGAGCCCAGGACTGGTGAGGAACGGTCCATCTCCCCCGACAGAACATGCTCCGTGCAACTGCCCCCTACACTCTCCCATCCTGTTGGCCTTGCCTCTCAGGGCCTCCCCTAGGTCCTGGCTCAAAGGGCAGCTGCCCAATGGGCAGACAGGGGAAGGGCTGAATTAACAAAGCCCATAATGCTAGTAGGCATGAGGCGCTGCTGCAGAATTAGAGAGAATGAATTCCACCTGGAAGGGCTTCCTAGAGGAAGTGACATCCAGGGAAAAAGAGGGAAGGGGAGCGAGTGGGGTGGGAGCTGGCGGGAAGCATGTTAAGTGCTGTGCACATGTATGTTCCGATCACTCTGAACCTCATTCTGCTGTATAAAACATATGCACCAATAAGAATATATTTAACAAATGGAAGAGAGAATACATGCACTGTGCATGCTGAAAAAATAGTTTCCTGCTGAGAAGGGTCCGGAGGCAATTTCTATAGGGCGAGCCCATCCGGTTAACCTAGGAATGGGGTCACGTTTCCAATGTCTTAGTACAAAATAATATACATCTATAGTAAGAAACCCAAACATTACTGAAATGTATAAATACTAAGAGTCATCATCCTTAGCCCCCCGCACACACCCCATCCTTCTGGAAGTAGCCATTAGTAATTGTGGATGTTCTCTGCCTTCTTTCCAGATGATTTTCTGCACCAGTTCCCCAGTTTTGAAATTATTTAAAATAAGGTTTTATTCTGCCCCCAAAGGGGGCATTGGCATGGTCCTAGGGAGGGGCCCAACTCGTTCTTTTACGGAACCGGGGATCTTGGTGAGTCTGGAGGAGTTTGTAGACCATGGCTTACTTCCCAGGAGCCAGAAAAAAATGCAGTAAAAAAGATTTTATGTTGTTGTCATACAGCATTTCTGGCCCTCATTTCCCAGCCCTCGGAAACAGCGGTTTTGCTATGGAGAGACCTCTTTCAATAGGGTCAGAAACTATTGGGGTTATCACAAAGAAGACTGAACAGCAAGATGTACCAGGAAATCTTAATAGAATGGAAAATATGAATGGTTTATGTGCATTTATGCTCACTAATTCCTAAGCGCAGGGATCCTTTTAATCATTCTTTCTCTCTGTTTCTGTGTCTGTTGGTCTGTCTACCACTCGTTCTCTCTCTCACACTGGCATCTGTCCATGATGAACAGACTAGGAAGAATGGGAGAGAAGGAAGCAGAGCCGCCAAGTTGAGTGCCAGCCATTGACACATGTAGACCATTAAATGTCGCTTCATTCCATCTTCGTGGCAAGCTTGTGAACTAGGTCCCACTGTTATTATTCCCATTTTATACACGGAGGAACCGAGAGTAGTATCCTGCACAAGGTCGACAAAACAAGTGAGTGTCAGAGTTGGGACTTGTACCCAGACAGCCTGTCCCAAGAGTCTGCAAGTGTCACTGTGGAGCTGTTTTGGCATCTGGCTAAATTATAAAAAGTGGCATGGGGTATGGGGTCTGAAGTCCTAGTTCTATCCCCTCTTAGCTTGGGGAGCTGGAGATATTTGCAGTTCTCTGAGTCTCCATTTCAACTCTTACAAATGGAGATAACAATTGCCATCCCTTGGGATTACTGGGGAAGTGTTTGGTCAACTCTTTCACCTTCTACCATCTTCATGAGTTCCTCTTAGCTAATTTCATAGTGGTACTTTTCAAGATGGCTAAGGCTGGTTGAGATCTCTGAGAAGGATGCTGACCAATGGGATACACCCACACTAAAGTTGGGGGCAGGTGGAGAGGACGGCCGTCTTCCTACCGGGCTGTCTGCTCGCATTCCCATCCCCCCTCTCCAGCTGTAGGATCCTTACCGATGTAGACTTGTGTCCACAGCAGCTCTTAAGATGACTACTTTCCTTTTGCAATTATTTTATTGTCTCTGTCAAGTAATTTGTGCTTATAGCCAAGAGTCAAATAACACAGATCAGTAAAGATAATTGTAAATTAGTAAATTGTAAATCAGTAAAGATAATTGGAAGCATTCTACCTCCAAGCTACACCCCCGACCGATTTTATTTCTTATTTGGAAACAGGGTCTCACTAGGTTGCTGGGATCCTCACTAAATTGCTGAGGGTGTTCTCGAACCTGCAATCCTCCTGTCTCAGCCTGCCAAGTACTAGGATTACAAGCATGCACCAACCACGCCCGGCTAAGATAATCATATTTTTAAAATGCTCACTTCTGTTTTCTCAAGGTCCTGAATCTCTTGGTTCTTGGCATGTGGATTATAAGCTCTGTTATACCCATAAGTGATTTTTTAAGATAGTCTACAAATACCATCCTGACCCCCCGAGTCTTGTTGAGGAAAGGCTTGTGAGGTGTTGGTAGACAGGGTAAGTAAGAAAAGAAAACCTCTTGAAGGAATCAGATGAGCATCCCAACCCTAGAAGATTGGAATCAGATTTTGTTCCTGCTTATAGTTGGTCCCGAGTTTCAATAATAACACGCAGGGGGAAGTTGATCTTGGTCTGTAAAGTGCCCTGTGAATGTCTCCCCCCACCCCTTAAAAACCCAAACATCCACAGAGAATGTAAATATGCCTCCTCTTGCTCCCCGGCCTCTTCTTTCCTCCAGCAAACATGTGTGAAATCTCACACGTATTCACGCTCACGGAGGCCCATTCAACATGACAAGGCTGTTTTCCATGTGTCTGTTGGAGGCGCCAAACCCCAAAAGCCAAACGAGACCAGATGGGAAACCACAAAACCAGGCCCCTGCCCTTTGCAGTGTGTCATCACCTCATTTGGGTGTGCATCAAGTGAAAAGACCAAGGGGTCAACCCCATTTCTGAGTCACACTTAGCAAAGGAGATGGCTTTCGGCACCTAATCCATCCCGCATCCCCAGCCCAACGCCTCCTTGCCTTGACCACCTAAAGGCTCTGTCCCTCCACCGTTCACCAGTTTTACCTTCCCTGCCACAGAATAGAGCCTGGGAAGGAACTCAGGCATGCTGTGGGGAAACAGAGCAGCCCTAAAGCGGTCATTATCATTGTCAGGAGTTTATGCATGGCCTTCCTAGCATGTTTTTGTTGTTGTTGTCTTGTTCGTGTTTTGTTTGGTACTAGGGGTTGAACCCAGGGTCATTCTATGTCCAAGCTACATCCTCAGCCCTATTTTATTTTTTATTTTGAAATAAGGTCTTGCTAAGTTGCTGAGTGTCTTGCTAAATTACTGAGGCTGCCCTTGAACCTGAGATTCTCCTGTCTCAGCCTCCCAGGTACTGGGATTATAGGCATGCACCACCACGCCCAGCTCTTCCTGGTGTGTTTGGTGGAGTGGAAATCATGGAGTTCTTCATTGCACTGGTCATTTCGACATCTGGTGAGTTCCTTGTCTTGGTGGAGAAAGAGAGAGAATAGTAGTAATGCACAGAACATCTTCAGTGCTTTACAGATCGCCAAGCACCTTCACGAGGCGTTGTCCTTTGACCCTCTCGGCCACCGTAAGAAGAGAAGGTCTTGTTCCTGTTTCACAGAAGAGAGTACTGGGGCTCAGAAAGCTTGAGGGGTTCGCCCATGTAGCAGTGGGGCTAGGACATCCTACCTGCCACTCTACCCTCCAAAATATGTCTTGAGAGTTCCCCATTGATCTGCCATTGGAGTAGAAGATGCTCATGGAGGAATGACCTGAAGCCACAGCTGCTGGGCCCCTGACTCTCTCAAATCCACTCTCCCCTCCGCCCCATCTTTAGTTCCCTCCCAGGATCTGTGCAGAAATGGCCATCTCAATGCCTGGTGTAGCCATGTGACCTCCTTCTCCTCCCCATGCAGCAGTCTGTCACAGGCTGAGCAGGAAGTTGACAGTGACCAGCGGCTGACATTTCTCTTTGAGGCTCGCTGGGGAGCAGGCAGGCTGGCATTTTTTTTGGGGGGTGGAGACTGTCCCAGATGATATTTCTCAAACTTGTTTTTGAAAAACCAAGAAATCAAGTCTGGTTAGTGTCTCGCTGTTGCAGAAGGAGTGGCTGTGGGTAGCATCAGAAGAGGTGATCCTGAATCGCCCCAGGGTAGAGGCAATTGCTGAGACAGAAACACATTTTCTGACCTGCAGGAATTCGAAGGAGTGACGCATAGGAGTTGTGTTGGCCCTTGGTCCCAGCAGTTGGGGTCGATCAAAGACCCCAGTGTTTGTCATGACCCTGGTCACTCGTTTCCACTTGGATTTTCTGGGGAACCATGCACAGGTGCATAAAGTCTTTTTACGAGAGCCAGCCACTTGGTTGTGATTTGCACAAAATTCCAACGGAGATCTGCCTTATTTAAACAGTCTTCACCTTCAAATTCTGGAAGAATCTCGCCCTCTTTTCCTGCAGTAGTCGTCTCTCCTGCTGCCTTCTGGGTCTTTATGGTTTGCCTGTATCAGAAGTGGTCAGATAAGGACCGAACAGATAGATGGGATAGGGACAGCACTAACCCCCCTAGTATATTCAATTTACTTGTTGGCTGAATTTGAAAAAATATTGCTTTCATAATAATAATAATAATAATAATAATAATATCAACAACAATAATAGCAAGCACTGTGCTAAGAGCTTTATAAACATAATCTTAGCCAGGCGTGGTGGCGCACGCTTGTAATCCCTAATCCCAGTACTTTGGGAGGTGGAGACCGGAGGATCCAGGTTCGTGGCCAGCCTCAGCTATCTCTCTCTCTCTCCCTGTCTCTCTCTCTCTACGTAGTGAGGCCCTCCGCAACTTCGTGAGACCTGGTTTCAAAATAAAGTATAAAAAATAGGGCCGGGTGTGTAGCGCAGAGGTTGAATGCCCCTGGGTTCAATCCCCGGTACCGCAAAAAAATTAAATAAATAAATAAATAAATAAACATAATCTTACCTGATCCTCAGACTAAACGGTTAGATATAAATGCATTAGTATCCCGACCTTATAGGTGAGAAGAATTGAGGCTTAAGGAAGTTAGTTAACTTGCCTAAAATCATACATTGCCAGAGAGAGCTGAGATCCACACCCAGGACTATTTCACTCTAGAATCTTCTATCATGCACCACTGACCACCGTAGGTTAGTGACACCTAAACTCTAGGTGCAAGCCAGAAGCGATATTGATGTTTTGACCTTTTCTACACTTCTGCAAGTAAAATTTTGCTAACCAACTCCCTCTGTGGCAGAGCCTGGGATGTGGAGCCTTTCTCCCTGCTGATTCTGGAGTTAGTCTATTCTGCAGGCAGTAGTCCAGCCTCTTTGAAGGTTCGGCCCTGACTCTACGAGGACTCCATGCTAGTATGATGGGAAATAAAACCCTCAAGTACAGGAACCCATTTTTGGAACCAAGTATCTCCAGGTAAAATCCAGACGCCCAATTAAATTTGTATTTCAGATAAACAATGAATAAATTTTTAGGGTAAGTATTTCTCACCTGATACTAGGACTCTATCTTAAAAATTACTCATTGTTTATTTGAAAAGCAAGTAATTGTCTTTCTTTCTTTTTTGTACTGGGGATTGAAATGAGGAGCATTCTACCTCTGAGCTATACCCCCAGCTTTTTAAACTTTTTTTTAAACAGGGTGTTGCTAAGTTGCTGAGGCTGGCCTTGAACCTGCAGATCTTCCTGTTTCAGCTTCCCAAGTAATGGGATTATGAATGCGGGCCACCATGCCTCTCAATATTTTGTAGTTTTATCTTCTAACCCTGACATACTGACTGGAATTTGATACAAATATGTCTGAACTAACCAACAAAATGTGATGCAGGTCTGATATCCAATGGCATCTCATAGACATAGTTAATATGGTTACAACAATAACAACGATAATAGCTAAGCACTGGAACACTGGAATTTCTGGGGAGCTTCTGTGGTTGATGTGGGATTGACTCAAGAGATATTTGAATTAGAATTAGCACAGATAAGCTGGGACAACTGGTTGGTGAAGTATATGTAGAAGGTGATTTTTGACCTTCGATTAGTGTGATTCTCAGTCCTGGCTACATATGGGAATCACACAGGGAGTTTGAAAAATACTGATGCCTGGGGCTCCTCCACACTCCCAAGATTCTGGAGTAATTGGTCCAGGGTGTAGCCTAGACATGGACACAACACACTTACATTCCAAGGCTTCATAAATGGTGTGGACAAAATGGCGGTCAGGAGTTAAGAAGAAGAAATGTTCCCATAGCTCCCATGGAAGAACAGGGAACCCAGCAGGTAGAAGTATGGGGAAGGACTGGGGAGGCAGAGAGGAGCAAGGAGTGGATGTCAGGTGTAGGGAATGGCTTGGAGTTGAGGGTAGAAAAAAAATACGCAAACCCGGTACAGAGGACAGGCCAGTCAAATTAAAGTGGTACTAAAAATAATGCATGAAGTTGTGAGATTTGGGAAAATACAGTAAAACAAGATGAAGGAGAAAACACTGACTGTCAATCAATCACTAACTAGAAATCACTTGCAAAGTCTGGCTACTTTTCTATGCCTTTGGTTATTGTTCAGAACATGCCATACCACGATCCTATGCCCTACGTGTTTTATTTAACATTACATCACAAGCATTTCTCCATGTCATTGTGAAATTGTTCTTGAACATCTATGCTAGCTACAATGGTTGCCATGGTATTGATGTAATATAAGAGTCTCTCAGCCTTTTTCCTAAAGTGGGACATTCGGGTTGTGTCCAATTTTTCACATATTTAGGGGCTCGATTTGGGACTCATAAAGAGAGAGTGGGAGAGTATGAATATAGGTGTTTCCCTGGTAGTCTGTGGGCTAACAGAATTTGCAGGTGCCTGTTTCAAACTGTGCTCTCTTGAGTCCTAGCGAAGAGTCGTGAAGTCTTCAATATCCACATCAAGCTTCAGGTTCATCCTCAAAGTCAAAATGGCGCCCACTATGGGGTATTCTAAGCAATGTGTCCTGCTTTCTCTCTCCAGCCCCAAATCACAATCTCTAACTAACAGAGGTGCTACTTCTTCCCAGTACTGACCTCTGTCTGGCCAAAGAACTACTGTTGGGACCTAAGATATTTTTAACACCCAATTAAATTGGTGTAATTGGATAGAATTGCAACTTCTTTGCCTCCAGCTGTGAGCCATAATCTGTTTCACACCTGAGTGCTGTTTCACTTGGTTTTTAGTACTTTTCCCAAAATAGTAGAGATGGGGTAGAAGGAGAGAGCCCTTTCTCATTTTTTGATATGCCAATTATTTTCCCATCATTTTAGAGGAGTCACAGGTAGTTGAACTGTCATCATTAACTTCCCTTGGGTTAGGACTCTATTTTGAGCCCAAGGTTTTAGCACCCAACTCTCTCTGGGGTCTGCTATTTAAAATGTCAAATCCAAGGCTGGGTGTGGTGGTGAATGATTATAATCCCAGTACTTGGGAGGCTGAGATAGGAGGATTGCAGGTTTGAGGCCAGCCTCAACAACTTAGAGAAACACTCAGAAACTTAGAGAGACCCTGTTTCAAAATAAAAAATAAAATAGGGCTAGGGGTGTAGCTCTGAGGTAGAACACCCTTGGGTTCAATCCCCAGTGCCAACAAACAAACAAATGTACAACCCAAACAAAAACAGTCCAATCGGGAAGGGACAGTGGTCAAGCTCCGCTCAGCTGATGTGCCAACTGTAAACAAAGTAGAGTTTTGTTCCAGGCTCACCTGGCCCAGTTCCCAAGGCCATGGGAATACAAGTAGACCACGCTACTATACTAAGTTCTGATCAGTTTTAAAAACATGAACCAGATGCACATTTTGTGGGTTGGAAAGTAAACCCAATTAGGGGAAACCAAAGAAGCTTGAAATACCCTAATAGCTAATGATTTCTTAAAATCAGAGCTCTACAGTTGAATTCAGGGTAAATAGGGAAAAGTGCTTCCGGACTTGATCCATCTCTATTATCTAGACCCCTCTCCTCCCTTGGGACACCCCTGTCTCTCAGGTTTAACCGGAGCTCACGCCTGACCTTTGCAGATAGTTATCAATTCTACAAAAGATTTGTATGTTGGATTAATGCTTCTCAAACCCGAGTATACACCTGGGGGGTATGTTAAACTCCAGATTGTGGAACCCCAGTTCTGATTCAGTAGGTCTGGGGTGGGGAGCCTAAGGTGATGCTGCTGCTACAGGGACCACCCTGGGAATGACTGTGTTTGATTTTGAAGCTTCCTTTATAACCATCTAACTGGGTACTGGAAATCCAGTGACTTTGTCACCTCCTCATCCCCAGGGCAGGTGTCACTAAACAGTCTATTTCTTTTTTCCCCATGGGTCCAGACTAATCTCAAAATCCTTCCAGATACAGCATATTAGAAGCGTGGAACCCAGAGTGTGCCTCATGGGCAGCAGCATTGGTGTCTGCTGGGAGTACAACCAAAATTTAGAATCTCAAACCCACCCTGGGATTGTTGAACCAGAATCTGCATTGAACACGGTCCTGGATGATCTTTATGCACAGTGCAATTTGAGAAGCACAGGTCTAGGCAGCCAGGGCTCTAATGAAGTTGAAGTTCATTTACCTAATATAAACCAGCCATCTCATTCTACATATGAGAAAACAAGAGCCCACAGAAATCAAATTATGCACCCTCTTACAAGTAGTCAATATTCTGGACTTGCTAGCTTGACAACTTACTTAAGGTGTTTGCTAATAGCCTTAAAAAACACAACACAAATCCTCAACCCCATCACCTCTAGTAATAGAGTTGCTTTCTTCTTTCTATCTTTCTTTCCTTCTTTCTTTCTTCTTTCTTTCTTTCTTTCTTTTTCTTTCTTTCTTTCTTTCTTTCTTTCTTTCTTTCTTTTTTCTTTCTTTCTTTTCCTTCCTTCCTTCCTTCCTTCCTTCCTTCCTTCCTTCCCTTCCCTTCCCCTTCCTTCCTTCCTTCCTTCTTTCTTTCCTTCCCTTCCCTTCCCCTTCCTTCCTTCCTTCCTTCCTTCCTTCCTTCTTTCTTTCTTTCTTTCTTTCTTTCTTTCTTTCTTTCTTTCTTTCTTTCTTGTGTGTGTGTTGCTGGGGATTGAACCCAGCGGCATTCTACCTCTGAGCTATACTTCCAGCCCTTTTTATTTTTTATTTTGAAATAGGGTTTCAATATGTTGCTAAGGCTGGCCTTGAACCTGTGATCCTCCTGTGTCTACCTCCCAAGTACTGGGATTACAGGTGTACACCACCATGCCTAGCATATCACTGCATATTAAACGGATCTTAGAAATGGAAAAGTCTGGACTTGAAGAGAAGGTGCTGTAAGGATTGAATGGCAGGACAAGGGTCAAGGTAAATACCTCTCACCAAAGAGATATGGCTACACAGCTGTTAGAAGATTCTGTGGCTTACTGGTCTACCCCACCTAATCCCTGGTCTATAGGATCCAGTGTCTAGTCACACAGATTCTCTGCTCTGCACAGGACTGGGCATTAGGGACTGCACTTAACATCATCATAGTCCTAGAGAGATATTTGCATTCTTTTTCTCAAAAACATTCCCCAAAGTCAGCACTGCAGGCAGGTTCAGCTAGAAAGGAACCTGGGGATGTAGCAAAACAGGTTTGTACAGTATTGTACTCTTGACTCAAGATGAGAAGGAAAAGGCCGAGCACAGACTTGAACCTATGGCTGAAAGGGACCACAGTGATGATCCATCCCACAGGTCCTCGGTCCTGCCCAACACAGGCATTCAGTTTTGGGGTATGGGGTGAAGATGGGAGAATGATCTAATAAAGAGAACCCCAGGTATGGGTGTGGGCTGGAAGGGGTGTCCAGGGCTAAGAGTGGGTGTGTGTTGCACAAACAACCTTGATTTATGTGCCAAGTGGGCCTGATTTAATTTGTGGTACTACCATCCCATTTTTGAAGAAGCATAGAGAGTAGTTTTTAACTTTATTTTCATTATGGAATCCTTAGAGGATCTAGTTAAAGCTATGGTCTCTCTCTCACCAGATGTGAGTACACATTTCGGTCATGCACATCTGTGCACACAATTTCAGGGGTTTCAGGGCCCCAGAGCCTGAATCTCCAGGGGATCCAAAGACCTCAAGCAAAGGCCTCTTGATTAATGGTCTAAGTCAATGCTTGTCCAAAGTCACATAGCTGGGTAGTGACAGAAAGGGCCTCTTAAATCTCTATGTGGAGCTCTCTGAAAGACCCCAGAGTCTATCACCGAGAGACACTTACGGTAACCCATATTTGGGAGCTTAACCTAGCTGAACTTAAATCTCAAAATAATATCTTGCCAGTGCATCTATGAGAGTCAAATGAGAAGCGAAGATCTAAATTGATGTGTCCAATCTATAAATATGTATTAAGCACCTACTATGTAGAAGAGTGCTCTAAACACAAAATAAAGCAGTCAGAGACCAGCCCTGCCCTTGGGACATCTATGGTCTAACCAGGGAGACAGAAAAGGAACAAGTACTAATTATTACAAGTTGCTGCTTAATGAGCATTATAAAGGTTATCTTGAACTCTTTTGGAGAAACTGTGCTAAATAAATGATTAACTTTAATACTATAAATAGTGTTAAACCCTCGTGTTGATGAATAATTAAAGGTGCTTCCATTATAGAAACTCAAAGCTCAGGGCACCTCCGTTTAGCTGTTCCTCCTCAGAGCAGTTGTCCCAGCTTGCAGCCACAGCTCTTGCATGTCCCTGTGGGTTTTTCCTGCAACACATGTGCACCAGTTCCTGCTTTGCCTGTGGGGGAGATGTGGAGGAGCCATTTGGAGCCCAAACCAGACACTCCAATTGGAGTCCTCCGTAAATATTTACAGTATTGGCCACACTCCCTTCTCACATCAGATGCCGGGGATAATCAGAAAAACTAATGAATTCAAACCAACCCCGTGTGACGCTATGATAAATATTTATATGGTGCATTTGGGCAGGCCAGCTACGGAGCTCTGGGGAAGGGCCTGTGGCACCTTATTCTAGAGAAGATGTAACCAACATCGCTCTATTCTGAAGGTCCAGAACGAAGCTGGGGAGAATGAAACACATCCCATATGGGGATTGAGCCAGTTTAGAGTTACATCAACCATTTCCACCAAGCTCCAAGGATGAACGGTGGCAGATGTTGGCCATGGCTTGGAGTGAAGGAATTCTCACTTATCATACCTCTTGGGTACCTCTGACTCCTCCCGTGTGGCTCTGCATCCAGGGAAAGCCATCCCCTGCCACTGTCTTGGAGACTTGAAGCTAATGGCTGTCACACTAAAACTGTGCATGTAGGGTTTTGCTGCCCAGCTTTTTTCTGGAGGGCTTGAGGAGGCTCATGCATTAAAAGACAGTGCTCAGCCAAATACCAGAAGCTGGGACACCTCACAGAAGAGGAGAAAGTAGCATTGCTTTGAGGGACAAGGCTGAGTAGAGTTTTAGAACTTGGCAATGACCTGGGCCAGATATTTTTAGCAGCAGAAGCCAAAAGGGAAATGCCTGGGTTGACCCGGTGTCTGCCCTCTCCTGGGATAGAACATACCCATTCGTCAGCACTGCGTGGCTGAACATGGTGGAGAAGTCCACAGGCAGAGCGAGGATTGGCAGTGACTGTCGGCAACATGGCTGATGGTGACAAATTCCCCAACGGGTGATTTCATTCTATTTCTGTTTCTTAACTTGGACTCTCCACTTAACACCAAGTTAGCACCTCTCTGTGGCCTGGCTGTGACCTTTGTTGAGGGTTTTCCCCCAGGAGCTTGTGGTTCTAGGATCCTCGATTAGGTCAAATCAGCTAAGGTCCACAGTCTTCTGAGATGCATACCTGTCAGGACGGATGAGCCATGACATCTCTCGTAAGAGGGAGCTACTCTCTGGTTTCTTCACCTGCGAAACGGAGATGACCTCTCATCTTTGGAATGGTTATAAGCATGGTGAAGTGATAGGTATGAATCATGAGCACCTCGTGGTCCTCTGGCACAGAGGTGTCCGGGAATTTCAGTATCTTTCCTCCGTGGCAGAGCAGGGTACTGCACAGCATCATGAGGGTGGAGGGTTCTGTGGAGGGTGGGGGTGCACAGGACTCTGTTTTGCAGGGGTGGGCTTTGCCCCTCCCTTGCCGCAGCCACTTAAAGATGGGAAGACCCTGATCCTCAATTCTTTCATTTGTAAAATGGTAATATCAACTATACTTCTTTTTTGGTGTGGGGGTGAGAGTACAGGAAGTATATGAGAGCAGGATAGAATCATGTAACACACTTAGTACAGTATCTCCCACATAAATAAGCACTCAATAAACAGTTATTAGTGTGAATAATATTCCTGTTATTTTGACAATCATGATTCAGGCTGTAGACACCAGAGATGTGATCTTAGGTTAGCTTAACAAGGGATATGTAACCCAACCCGTTCAGTTGGACACAGCTCTCAACAACAGCTATGAAAACCCTTTCAAGATCAGCAAGAATGTTCTTTCAAATGATGCAGCCTCTTGACACAAGGGGTATTTTCAAGACCCAAATGTTTCTTGCAAAATTACATGTTCAGGGGTCTATTACCCTTTCAACGATAGTTCGCACGTCCTGCAAGTGAGGCGTTTGATCCGGTCTCCTCAGAAGGGCTGAGATGAGGAAATCACATTCCCGGCCAGGAGTCAGCTGTGAAATCCACGGAGAGCAGAGGGAGGAAGGGGGTCTGCAGGAGGGCGACCTCCTGATGCGGGATGAAACAGGAGCCCAGAAAGGATGGGCTCACCCACACTGCTCACCGGGAGACCCTTGGAACGAACTTTCTGCACATTCTCAGATCTCTGTTCCTTTCAAATATTAGTCTGTGTTCCTGAGCCACAAACATCCGAGACGGTTCACTTGGAGCGATGTTAGAGCTGCAGCTCTCCTTCTGCTGTCACCGGCTCACTGTGTGACTTGGGGCAAATCACTTGACCTTTCTGAGCCTATGTTCCTCATCTATAGAAGGAGAACTGGACTAATTGATTGAGGCACTTTCCAGCTTTGCCCTTCAGTGGGGATTATGTCTAGGAGGTGACTTTTCTCAACACTAGGTTTGTGTCCACCTCATGGTGTGAGACTCCTGTTCACCTTGCAAAGGTCGAGCAGAGCTGGGTTCATCTCTCAACCCAATCACCTAGCCAGCCGAAGAACTTGGGCACGTCTCTTATGATCACCAAGCTGCAATTTCCTCCTCCGCAGAGTGGGAGAGACCTTCTCCGGCCTGTTAGGCTGCAGGAAAACCTAAATGAAGTGGCACCTGAAGTTTCTGGTCCGGCCTCCTGCACCAGCCAGGCCTGCAGCTGGTGGCTCCCTGTTTCTTCTCTCCAACACCCTCCTTCTCCAGCGTCCCTTTCCTTCCTGGATGCGCTACCCCTCCCGCTCCATTCCTGGAAAGCCCAGACCAGGAAGGCAGATATTATGAGAAGCCACCCTTCTCCCGTGGACAGTGGGCCAGCCCTGTTTTCCATGGCCTGCCCCCAAGCCACAGCAAAGCGCCCTTCCCCCAGCCACGGACACTCGCGCAGGTAATGTGGACCTGGTGGCGGGCCCTGTGCGGAGTACCTTGGTGTCGTTCTTTGCATTTTTTCTTTTCACACAATGAGGATGGCATCACATTTAACGGAGGAGGACACTAAGGCTTAGGAACATTTGGTGACTTGCCCGTCAACAGCACGTTGGGCAGACTCCATCCTCCCAAGGACTCTGCGCTCCTCCCCGCTGCCCTGGTGACACACTTCCGGTCTCAGGACACCCCGTGTATGTGGGTGGGTTCAGTAAAGGCTCTGCCAGGCAGGACGGGGGAGGGTTGCGTGCATCGGGCCAGGGCGGGTGGGCAATGGCGTGGTGGGGTCTTTCATGTGGGGTGAGGCTGCTGCCTGCTGGTCTCACCCTTGGCCACATCTACCTTAATTCTGAGGCTGCCACAGTGTGCAGGTGATCTCCCATTGGTGGGGACAGTGTGTGCCTGGAGGTGGCTGCAGGTTCTGATTGGCCACTCGCTCTAGCCACGCCCACGTCTGGGGATAATGAGGCATGAGGCTCAAGGTTACCTAACAGGCTCCTGTGACCCAAGCTTCTAGCTGAGAACGGGATTGTGGCCCCGGGATGGGGAGCTGTCTCTCTCCGTGTGTGTGTGTGTGTGTGTGTGTGTGTGTGTGTGTGTGTGTGTTGTGTGCTGCCAGGTGCTGAGCAGTGTGAGGAGGGTCTGGAAATGATCGTGGCTCCTCTCGACCTGAGAAGAGTACAAAAGAAGAAATGGGGAGTGGGCCCCATTAACCCAGTGGCTGGAGAGCAGCGGGCAGCAGGTGTGAGCGAGCTGGCAGGACCCTGGTCTAGGGGCTTTCTTCTTGAAGGGGACGCACCAGGCTGGCTCCTGCAGTGCTCATAGCCAGCCCGTGCCCATGGTCTAAGCAAGATTTTCCATTCTAGACCCAGTCCTCCCCCATTAGACTGTGCTGGGGTAGGAATCGAATGACAATAGAAACTAGAGGTTAAGAGTCAGTTTTGCCTGGGTTTGAAATCTAGTGGTACAGGGTCAGCCAGGTGACCTGAGAATGTCACTGAAGAGCCCTACACCTCAGTTTTCTCATCTGTACATGGGCATAAGAGAGGACCTACCTCTTAGTTTCCTTGTGCACCAGGCGAGGAATGGAAAGCACTTAGTACCAGCAGTGGCACATGCTAGGTGCTCACTTAACATCATCAAATGTTCAGAATTCTTATTGGCAATAGGTCCTGCCTCAACTTTCAGACATCTCTTTGGGTCAAAACACTAATCCAACTTTGCAACTTTGCAGAAGTCTACAGACCCACACTCCCAGATCCAACATTGTGTCCTCCCACGCAAACGGGGGTCACTCAATGACCAGCATCAAGCTTCTGCAGCCCCATGAGTTCACTCACTCAATCCCTGCTGTGACCCTAGGAGGCAAGTGCTATTTCATCTTCCACCTCCCCAGTTTTGCAGCATGAGGTAATGTGTCCAAGGTTGGGGAGCCAGTACCAGGGTTTCAGGCCAGGATTTGAAAGCAGAGACGGTTGAGTCACTAGGGATGTCCCTCTCCCATCACAGCTGTGCAAACTCAAGCTGCCTCTCAGCCCCTCAGCACCCTCCTCTGGTGGAAGAGAGGGGTAAAGAAGATTCCTGAAGAGGGCAAGGGAAAATTTTGTCCAAAGTTGGACACACAGGTCCTGCATCTCCACAGAAGGGCTAACTTCTCCCTTGGCCTCGGCCTACATGACAAAGCACATGCGTTTAACATTCCTTGTGGTCAACTTGGAGCCAACCCAAATGTCATGTTCTGCTTCGAAATCCATAATTCAATGTAATGGGAGGAAAATGTATAGTCTGTGTGCTGAGTTGAATTGTGTCCCCCCAAAAGTACATTGAAGACTTAACCCCTAACACCTGTGAATGTGACCTCCTTTTGGACATAGGGTTTTTGCAGACATAATAAAGTTAGGATGAGGTCACAGGAGATCAGGGTGATACCCCTCCAGTGACTGCTGTCTTTACAAGAAGAGGAGGATTTGGGCAGAGACAGAAATGCACAGGGAAGATGGCCCTGGAAGATGGGCAGAGACGGAGAGATGTGGCTGCAAGCCAAGGCTGCCTAGGACTCCCAGAAGCCGGGAAGCAGCAGGGGGCATTGTTCCCTGAAACCTGTGGAGGGAGCTGCCCTGCTCGGATCTTGCCCTCGATCTTCTGGCTTCCAGAATGATAAGAGAATAAATTTCTGTTGTTGTATGCCACTCGGTTTGTGATCATCTTTCTCAGCACCCCCGTGCAACTAAGGCAGTCTCCTAGAAGGGAAATGCTGAGATCACCATGGAAACCATTTTATCTAAACCTATCTGACAGATGGGAAAACTGAGGCCAAGATTTGTACACAGGCCAGTGAGCTCCGGGCAGAGGCGTAGTCACACTGCAGAGGACAGTGGCAGCTGGGTGTTCTCAGTCCTCTGTGAACACGGCGCATGTTGAGTGTCACCAAGCACAAGTGACCGGTGCGGTGTGGGGCTGGGGGCTGCACCACACCGCACCACACCCCGGGCTTCCTGCCTCGGGCTTTGGCAAGGGTGCTGCGGGCTCTCCCCAGCAGTGACCCTCTGGGGATGACACCCCTCTCAGAATGGGATACGAGCAGGTGTGAATGTCAGGCGGACTCTCTGGCCTCAGTCTTCATGCTGTGGGAGGCCAGGCAGGGTGATGTAGAGTGTGGCTGTGTGTTTGAAAGGCTTCCATATGAAAAGAGGCTGGGACAATGGCATCGACTCGGCACTTCTCTCTCCTAAGTTGAAATATTGAATATACCTGAAGTCTTAGCTATTGATCGTTGTGGGGAGGCATTAGAAATCTTGAAGGGATTTTCCAATGCACCAAAGACAGTGTCGATAACCTTCTGAGGCCACCTCCTCCCCACCCCCACCCTGCCAGGGGACTGTAGAGGAGGCGTCCCGGCCAATTATTCTGCCTAGTGGTGCCACCTGGGGTCAGGCAGCTGCTGGCAGATTATGATCCTATAAGAAGCCTCCAAAACAAAGCCTTCTGCCCCATTTAGGGAAGGGCGCTTTGCAGCTTCAATTATTTATTTGGGGGAACAGAATTTGGCCACACAGATGGTTGTCTCATTTGCTCGACTCTGTAGGGGTGGGCAACCCCTCCCCCGTGTCAACACAGGGGCCAACATCTTTGGGACGAGTGCATCTACTTCCCCCTCATTCATTTACTTATAAGTCTTTATCAGTGTGTTAGTAAATTTTCATTATTCATACACATGCATGAGCTGTTCATTTGGAAAATTCACTGTGAGTAGTTCAATCTTTGCTTTTCTGTTATAGTTTGCCACCTTTTCAAACTATTATGAGTCATGTTTTTCTTTAAAACCCTATTGGAATATGAAGTTAATACTATTTCCCTCATAATAAAGATGATGGTGAATTCAGTGATTGGCCTTAGAACCAGAAATGATTAAGTTTAAATTGTTGTGAGAACTGTAATCAGAGGATTATCTGTGTTGAGTATGCAGAGGACTGTGGTGGTTCCAGAAGCTTCATTCCTGGCATACAGGGAGTTTGAGGAGCAGAGGTGCATGGTGGCACCCTGACCAGCTTTACCCCTCTCTTTTCTAAATTTTACATACACACACACACACACACACACA
>PVJS01001171.1:0-103745 GCA_004027185.1 Glis glis | reverse complement strand
ACACACACACACACACACACACACACACACACATGCACTAATTTCTCACAGTTCTAGAGAATAGGGATCTGAGATCAAAGTGTTGGCAGCATTGGTTTCTTCTGAGGCATCTCTCCTTGGCTTATAGAGAGCTATCTTCTCCCTTTGTCTTCACATGCTATTTCTTCTGTGTGTCTGTCTTTATGTCTTAATTTCTTCTTCTTATAAGGATAGTAGTTATATTGGATTAAAGCCTACCTTAATGACCTCATGTTAATTTAATTACCTTTTTAAAGTTATCTCTAAATACAGTCACATTCTGAGGTATGGGGGCCAGGACTCCATGAATTTTAAGGGAACAAAGCTGAGCCCACAGAAGGGACCTTAAATGATAAACTGTCAAGATAGACTCAGTGGTGCACACCTGTAATCCCAGTATTTGGGAGGCTGAGACAGAAGGACTTCAGGTTCAAGGCAGCCTCACAGTAACTTAGTGAGACTCTGTTTCAAACTAAAAAATGGAAAGGGCTGGGGGTGTAGTTTGGAGGTGGAATGTCCCTAGGTTCAATCCTCAGTACCAAAAACAAAGAAAGAAAACCAAACCTGTCAATGTCACATAAGCCCAACTAAATCTGAATTCCCAGGAATGGGGGCCAAGCATAAGTATTTCTTGAATGCTCTCTCGTGATTCAGGACTGAGAACCAGGCTATCCTGGGTGAAAAGTCAACAGCTGGGCATATGTCAGGGGATTGGGTCACTGGTGACCACACGCTGTAGTCAGGCAGGCAGACCCCAGCAAACGTGGAGGGTGAAATGGAGCAGTGGGAACTCGCCATGGGAAGTCTGCTTTAGGGCAGTATGGTCAACCAATCCCTGAGGCTAGAGTAGACAGGTTAATTCAGATAACAGAAATGAGGCATGTGTGTGTGTGTGTGTGTGTGTGTGTGTGTGTGTGTGTACCAGTTCATAAGGAACCAATCTCAGAATGGATGTGGAAGGTTAGGACTCAGCTCTGATCCACAGGGGAAATGACTCTGGGAGCCCAGGTTTCTGACGAGGGGCTCCTGGCCCAGGAAGTTGTTCTCAGGACCAGGTAGTTGTGGAGACCCAAGAGACAGTCATGAAGGCATGAAGGAAGTCAGATGGCATCTGAGATCTCTACAGGAGGGTGTGTGTGTGTGTGTGTGTGTGTGTGTGTGTGTGTTGCTGGGGATTGAACTCAGGGGCATTCTACCTCTGAGCTACACCCCCAGCCCTTTTTATATTGTGTTTTGAAACAGGGTCTTGCTAGGTTGCTGAGAGTCTTGCTAAATTGCTAAGGCTAGTTTCGACCCTGTGGTCCTCCTCTCTCAGCCTCCCAATTACTAGGATTACAAGCCTGCTCCACCACACCCAGCTGACATCCTACCTCTTAATACTTTGAAAACATCTCTTTATAGAGTAGAATAGAAAAGGAAGAGAAAATAAGACAAACAGCAGCAACAAAACTACTTCCCTGAAGATATAATGAGTGTATGGACCTGTGATGCCCTATGAAGAGCTATCCACTTCTCAGTGAGTTCCTCGGCTTTATTTCCTGTGGGTGATGGGGAGTCTCACCGAGTGCCTGATTAAACTTCTAACCACCTTCATGAACCTGATAATCTCTGCTTTGTTCTCCCTCACAGAGAGGAGGCCAATTGAGCACAAACTTTCATTATTAGCTCCATTTTCAACACACAAAAATTAAAGGACTGTTGCAAAGAAACAAATGGAATCCAGGAAGGATGCTCTTTGAAACCTCCTCGCCCCCATCCACACACCTGGCCCAGAGCTGGAAGAATTACAGAGAACCCAGCTGAGTGATAATGTTATTGATTCCCTGCTAATCAGATTTTTCTTGAGTCCAGCAACAGTCAAGTGTTTACAAGGCTTCTCTTTTCAAAACAATTCAAAAGTTGTTCCCAGCAGAGAAGCTAGAAACCAGAAAATCAATAATGCAGAAACTGCTACTAAGGATTTTCATCTACTCAGTGAGGAGGATATTTATTTATAGAAAAACTGGCCACTCCAGTTTAGTGTGGTAATAACATGGTACAGCTAGTTCAAAGAGTGGCATGGTTGAACACAGCCTTGTATTATGCCCACCGTAAATGGTCTCTATGAGGAAAAGCCTATAATTTAGAAAGATTTGCAATGAATGATAAAGCCCAGGTCATTGTAACTGATACTTTTTACCAGCTCTATTTGTGGGAAGGGCATGTAAAAAGGAAGGAAAACGGTTAGCTTCAGGAAACCTGAAAGGGGAAAGTGAGACTTATTTGGTTTTACCTACATGAGAGCTATCTCACACCCAACCTCAAACCTTGATGGCTGGGCACTTATTTTACAAATGCACAGAATTTTTAAAAAATGGAATATATATGTTTTTCTCCCTAAAGAACCATCTCCCCACTGTCCTATTTACACATGATCTCTCTTTACGCGCCTTGAATTCTTGGGGAAAAATGTGTACTCTTTTCAATTGCATTTTTAAAATTAGGGTTTATCATTAGTTGTAAGTGAGGAAACACTGGTTCAAAATGTCAGTCTGTTTCGCAGGGAAGTCCTTGGGGCATGGTTCTGTTACCATCTGTGGTATATTCCATTAATCTCTGTCATTGCTGATGGAAAAGCAAGAGGTACAGGTTATAGGTGAAGCTACTTCCAAGTTAGTTCCTGAAGATGCATGCAGCAATTTCTTAGACTTATTAAAAAAAATCATCACCAAGTAAATATTCTATCAGGAATTAGGGAATAGTGAGTCTGAACTCATCTCTATATGCTTCTACCCTTATCAATTTCAGTTTCTATCAGTCAGCTGTGATGCAATCCCAGGAGTGATATTGCTCAGTGATATGCTAATATAGATTCAAAATTAACTCTCCAAACTAGGTGTAATGGTGCATTCCTGAAACCCCAGCTGTTTGGGATTGAGGCAGGAGGATTGCAACATCGAGGCCAGCCTGAGCAACTTTGTGAGACCCTGTCTCAAAATAAAAAGGGCTGAGGATATAGCCCAGTAGTAAAGCCCAACTGGGTTCAATCTCCAGTACCACAAAACAAAACAAAAACAAACAAACAAACAGAAAACCCCGACTCTCTTAGAAAAACAGATTGCTTGATAATTTCCATGGTTCAAATATTCCCATGTAACTATTTTTTAAAGTATGAAGTCCCTGAAATCAGAGTTGGGAAGATATACACCAGTATGTAGTGTTTCCATTATACAGATACAATTGAATTTAAAAACCTCAGGAATTTAAAAACCTTACTATATATTTGTAGTAAAATAATTAGTAAGTAATGAGTGTTTTGAGCATTTATAACCTTGCTTTAATGTATTTTACATAAATTTACATAATTTAATTTTTCAAATGGTCAGGTTTGTCATTCAGCTTGTACAATTTTTGAAAGTCTAAAATTAGCTCCCATGAGCTGGCAGTAGTCAGTTCCAGCATACAGTAGTCATCCAGGATACGAATCCCAGATTTATGAATCAAAGTAGAATTGAGGCCCACAACATTAAGGTCTAGGTACTGTGAATACCTAGAGCTTGTGAGCTAAGAAGAAAACTTAAGAGGAAATAGCACTGTAGGCTTGACAAATCAATTCACAACCAAATTTCTGCCCTGTAGGGCAGACATCATCAACTCATAGGCTGAAAATATGCTTTGTTGGTGAGTTCTGATTCTGCTGGCCTTTTGCATAGCAGAAATTTGCTGGATCTGACAGGTGGCCACAATCTTTGGACAAGATCAGTAAACTCCAATTTACTACTATTCAGACCACTCCCCATCGTCTCTTTCCCATGGCTCAGTTCACTCATGCACCTTTTTTCTGAAACCGGAGTGCCTCAGAGTCGGCACTTCACTAAATACACCCTCTCAAAAAGCCCCATGGTCTTAAGAAACATCTACATGCTGTTCCCACATTTATATCTCCAGCCTGGACTTCTCTCCTACACTAGAAAATCCCATATCTAACTGCCTACTCAGCATGTCTCCTTGGATGTTTAAGAGGCATTTAAAACTTATGCTCAAAACTGAACTGCCCTTGCCACACCTCACCAACTCAGAAAACAATTACTTCACCCTTCCAGCTTCCTGGCCTCATCTTTGATTCCTCTTTCTCTCTGTCCCACATTCTATCCATTGGCAAATCTTGTCACCTCTTTTCAAAATGCATCCAGAAGCTGACCTTTATCCCACATCCAACACAGCTTCCATAATCTCTCCCCAACATTATTTCAACAGTCTCCTAACTGGTCTCTTGCTTTTGGCCTCACCGGTTTCCCATTCTCACAGCAGCCAGCATGAGCCTTTTTTTTTTTTTTTTTTTTTTTTTGCGGTACCGGCGATTGAACGCAGGGGCGTTCTACCTCCGCGCTACGCCCCCGGCCCTATTTTTTATACTTTATTTTGAAACCGGGTCTCACGAAGTTGCGGAGGGCCTCACTAAGGAGAGAGAGAGAGAGAGAGACGGAGAGACAGAGAGACAGGGAGAGAGAGAGCAAGAGAGCTGAGGCTGGCCGCGAACCCGGATCCTCCAGTCTCCGCCTCCCAAAGTACTGGGATTACAAGCGTGCGCCACCACGCCCGGCTTCAGCATGAGCCTTTTACACTTTAATTTGAGGTGTTTCCTTTCTCTGGGGAAAAAATAGCAATGTCTTCCGATTGCACTTAGAGTAAAAGAGAGTCCTCAGGCCTGCTCTTCTGCTGTCCCCTAAGTGATGCTCCTTCCCCAGAGATTCCCATGGCCCTTCTTCCATCCACTAAGCTTTTCTTGAATGTCATCTGCTGATGTCTGGTACCTCCATCAAAATCCTCCTCTTGCTTTTTAACCTTTTTCTTCATAGCATTTGCCACCAGCTGAAAGACTATAAATGTTACTTACTTGTTCTTCCTGTTATAATTTAAGTTTTCTGAGGGCATAGATTCCTATCTGTTGTGTTCACTGCCATATCTTCAGCACACAGAAACAATGTCTAGCATAGTAAGGACTATTAAGTTGAAGGAATGGATATTGCTATGGTCTAAATGTGTCCCCCCAAATTCTGGTGTAGGCAACTCAATCCTCAATTCCACAGTGCTTAAAGTTGGTGTAGTTTGGGAAATGTTTAGTCCCAAGAGCTCTGCTCTCATGAATGGATTCATGCCATCGTAGAAAGGTTTGATGGAGGGAGTTTGGCCCTTTCTGCCCTTCTGCTTTCTGCCATGTGAGGACAGGGTCCCTCCTCTCCAGAGGATGCAGCATTCAAGATGCCATTTTGGAAGCAGAGGTGCTTACCAGATGCCAGAACTTTGATCCTTGAATTCTCAGACTCCAGAATTGTGAGAAATACATTTCTACTATTTATCAATTACCCAGTCTGTGATATTTTGTTATAGCAGTACAAATAGACTGAGACCGATATCCTGCCCACAGGAACTGAAAATATTTCAAACACAATTAGGAAAGAGAGGTAGGATAGAAGAGGAGGTAGGGAGAAAGGAGTTAGGGGAGTAGTAGGAAAATAGAACATTTCAGCTGGGCGTGGTGACACACACCTGTAATTCCAGTACTTGGGAGGCTGAGACAGAAGGATCACAGGACCGAGGTCAGCCTTAGCAACATAGCAAGACCCTTATTCAAACCAAAAAGTAAAAAGGGCTGGGGATGTAGCTCAGAGGTAGAAAACTTTAGCTCTCCTGATGTGGACTAAGGGGATATATAAAGAAAAGTCGTGTGTTTTCCTGGAAAGAGCATTACTTTTGAAGCCAGAAAATTGTTCCTGTCATGATTTTCTTAGTGTGTGACTTAGTCCCTCCAAACCCTTCCTGGTTCTTTTTCCTATGAATTCTTCTCCTACTTTTATGGGGTTGGCTTCTCTGGCATGTTCTTCCCTTGATCTCTAAAACATGCTGTGTCTAGCAGCCCCTCCACCTCCCTCTTCCAACTCTAGCCTGATCAGACCCGTCTTTTCACCTCGATAATTTTGCTAACGCTACTTCGTAGGCCTGAAGAAAATAGACAATATAAATCCAACTCTACTGTCTTTTCAGGTCAAACTGCCTTTGTGTTCCCATGCTTCTCTCTCATTCTCATTCTCTCCCTTCATAACTACAAGAGGTCATGGAAAAAATAGGAAAACTGAGTTCCTCACAGGGGCATTATTTAAGTCATGTTGACTTGAATCAGTTTGCTTTCTAAGCTTCAATTTTTTATAAGAAAAATGGACAGGCAGCAAGACACTATGGTTCTAGCAACAGATCCCTGTGTAACATTGAAGCTCTGCTACTTTTAGCCAGGTAAAAAAGCAAACTAATGTTTCTAATCCTTGATGTCATCCTTGAAAAATATATAGATTACAGTACCTAGCTCATAAAGTTCTGAATATTCAATGAAATGTAAAGCTCTGCCACGTGGCCTGACACATGATAAACCTTCAACCCAGTTACTATCAATATTACTAGAGGGCTATTGGAAAGACCCATGAGTTGATCATGTGTGTATGATGTGCAGCTTCTGCTCATCCCTCTAGATCCACTCCCCAATTTCTACACCCCGCTTGTAACCTACGTGACTAAGCTGGAGGTCTTTTTTTTTTTCTTCTTTCTTGTATTAGGGATTGAACCCAGGGGTGTTTCACATCCAAACTGCACCCCAAGCCTGTTTTATTTTAAAACAGGGTCTCACTAAGTTTATGAGGGCCTCGCTAAGTTGCTGAGGCTGGCCTAGAACCTGTGATCATCCTGTCTTAGCATCCCAAGTACTGGGATTACAAAAAGATGGAGGTCTTCTATCAAAGGGCTTCCTCGTCCTTGGGCTTTTGGTTGGGCTAATGGAGGCACTAGCAAAAATTGGGCTCCCTCTCTGGGAAGACTCCCTGGGTCTCCTTTGCTCTATGCAAGGCCATGATTTCTGTGAGATGGCAGTCTCCACAGGACTTTCTACTTACTCTCTATGGATAGGTAACTACTCTGTTCTCTTGATAATGAGTTCCTGCTATTTTTAGCTCTGGGACACTGACTATCTTGGTTTGCCTTTACCCTGTTGGCTCTCTCATAGATAGTCCCTTTATTAAACTCAATTCAATTGGAGCGTGATGACTGCTTCTTGCCTGGAACCCATTTGAGAGTAGCCACTAGAGTGCTTTGTGAAGTTATAACACATGTGTCTAAGTCTACATAGTTGTCTTAGCCTACATGATTATTTGTCCCTATGTCCCTCACAGCTGACAGTGGCAAGCATTTGTAAGAATTAAGACAACCAAACCAAACACCACTGTTCCTGATTAAAAAAAAAATCCATGACTATCATCTCCTAGATAACCCATGGCAACTTCCAAATCAACATACCTGCTACTGACATGTTGTCTTCTCTTCCTCGTGTATTCCTGAACATGTTGTTAAGAATATCATAGCCAGGCATGGTGGCACACACCTGTAACCCCAGCATTTGGGAGGGTGAGATAGGAGGAGCACAGCCTCAGCAACTTAGCAAGACTCTGTTTCAAACTAAAAAGTAAAATAGGACTGAGTGCATAGCTCAGAGGTAGAATGCTCCTAGGTTCAATCCCCGGTAGCACAAAAGAAAACAAAAAAAAAAAAGAAAGAATATCACCACCATTCTGACTACCCATGTAAAAATCTCATGTCATTTTGTTCTCTCCCTAGAACTTTGTACCCAGTCTGTGCAATGGAAATAGAGACAAAGAACAACAAAGCTTGATGGAGTAGGTGGTATTGATCTGACTACCATTTATTCCTCTGCCACTGCTACCTCTTGTCATGCTTTCCAGCACCCTCCATCTGTGACTGTGTGTCTCCTCACAAATCACTGTCTTCCAGCTCTTCCTTACCCCCCTAGAAACCACAAAGGGTAAAGATGTACCCAACAGAGAGTGAACAGTGTTTCAGGTCTGCTTTTGTCGTTGTTTATCCTGCGCAGTCAGCAGAGCTCCCAGCACATCGTAGATAGTAAGTGCTTCTGAAGTGAATAAACAAATAAATGGATAAAGGAGATATATGTGGAAGGAATTAACTTTTTATTAAAAAAAGAAAGTATATCCTTTTCCTAGCTTTTTATGACCCAAGACTGGAAATAAGGGACTGACTTTTTAAAGAATTAAATTCCTTTTATTAGATATTGTTTGCCTAGCTTTTTATAAGAAGTATTAGTATTTCTCATCAGACCAAAACAAACAAACATAAACATCACCAGGTGCTAAGATTGAGCAGAGAACTAGGGCGGCCCACAGGGTTTCACAGACTGCCCAGGGGACCTCCCCTTCTCACCCTCAGCCTCAGCTCTCTGTCTCTAAGCTTCCAGGTTAAAGTCCTTTTGCTATTTCCATTTGTTTGCTTGAAGCATACTTTGTTTCCAGCTGTTAGCTACAGAGCAGTAAGGCATTTTAAGGCCTATCATACTTCCTCCTGGAGATAATTGATGCTAATGAGGCATGAAATAATCCACTTGAATAACTGGTAGAGAAGTTTCAATTTCTTTTCTTGGAAAGTAAAACTCCTAAATTGGATCATGTGTGAAAGCAAAGTCAGCCATTTCAAAGAAAGAAACTGATTAAAAAAAAAATATATATATATATATATAACCTTTGCCATGAAACTATCCAAATAGAGAGTGGCTGGGCCAAGGCAGCGTAATTGAGATTCCTGTTTATGATTCCCTTGGTCCAGCCCTCATGGATTCATGAGGATTGACTACAATGAACAAACAGTGGTTCTGATGAATGAGTTTATTGGTTAATTCATAAAACATATGGCAAGCTTCCTCTGCCAGAGTATTTGGGCAAAGGAAAAGTAAATGAAAATCAAAAATAAATAAATGATACGATATAAAAACAATGTTTTGAAGTAGGTCAGAGAGGTCAGCTAATTAGGATTTTTATTGATCTGGAAAAGAAGAAATCCCAGTTCCATTCTAGGCTAAGCTCAAGTTAGAGAAGACTAGGTTCTCATTCAAACTCAACAGATGCTGGCCCCAACGTTCACACTTTTCTATACTGTATCACACTTCTGCTCTGTGGAGTTCACGCTGAAAAATTAATGAGTGCTTTGCCCAAGAAGTTACCAAACTCCTATTATTCTAGATAGCTAGGCCTGTGCTGTGCTATCAGATGACACCCAGATCACAGTGGTTAAACATCGACATTTATCTCTGCTTCTCCTAGACTGTACTGCTAGTCCAGGTAACTCTGCAAGGTAGCCTCTGTGATCTTTGTGTACTTCATTTTATCATTCCTTTTAACACGGTTGATCACTTCACCAGAGAAGAGTATGCTGGTGGAGTCTTCTACCAACAATTAAATATCCAGCCAGGAAGTGCCACATAGTGCCTGACATCTGAAAATGGGCTTGGAGCCATTGCCATGACACAAAAGTGCTATGGTGCTGTAATCAGTACTGCCTCAGTTCCCTTACCACCAAAGCCAGACCACAGTCAACCCAATCCTCTCCTTGGTTTGTGTCTTCCTCAAACCTACAGAAGAAAACTATTTTTTTCTTGTGGTAGTGGTAATTGAACCCAGGAGCATTCTACCTGTGAGCTACACCCCAGCCCTTTTTATTCTTTATTTTAAAACGGGATCTCACTAGGTTATTAAGAGTCTAATTAATTTGCTGAGGTTGGCCTCCAACATGAGATTCTCCTGTTTCACCCTCCCAAGGACTGGGATTACAGGCATGCACCACCACACCCAGCAGGATGCTACATTTTTTCCTCCCCCCCTTTTTTTTTCTGGTACTGGGGATTGAACCCAGGGGCATTCTAGCTCTAAGCTACACCCTCAGCCCTTTTTACTTAGTTTTATTTTGAAACATGGTCTCACTAAGTTGCTGAGGGTCTCACTAAATTGCTGAGATTGGATTGAATCCTCCTTGTCTTAGCCTCCCAGGTACTGGGATTACAGGTTTGTGCCACTATGCCTGGCAGGATGCTACATTTTTAATAAAAGAATATCACAGTAGGAGGGACCTTGGTTTTACCCCCAGCTGTACCACTTCCCAGGTAAGTGACTCTGGACAAATTATTTAGCTTCTCCAAGTCTCTTTTTTTCAGAGAGTGATAGAAGTAGCACCTGTCTTATGGATTTGTGAGATTAATGCAGTTAATACATGAAAAGTGGTTGGCATTGAATAATGCCATTTAGTAAATGCTTGGTCCTCGAAGAAAGTGCAGTCCAGGTCAGAGCTATACTTGCCTGCCAGTTCCATGCCTTCTCTCTCGCATTGAGAGAAGACTGGAGATTGAGCAGCACTGGCCAGGGAGAGATGAACTGGAGGACAAGAAAGTACCTGTATCTAAGGTCTCCGTGTGGAGACCAATAAAGAATCAGTGTAATTAGAATCAGAGATGTTTCCTGTCAATACTGCCCTTTAAATGGGCTTCAGTGAGAATTTTGCAACCTCCATGGAAATGATACCAATAGACAACAGGCAACCCAATTCTCTGGAACCATTTCAAAGCTAGTTTAAGTTTACTTATGAACACAAATAATGGTTTACATCAACCCTGTAAATAAAGCCTACGCAAGACGTTTCCCAAAAGCACATGTTGTCTTTTAAATTTGCTCTCAGGAAGAGGTGTGGATGTAATTCTATTAAAACAAAACACACTATATAAAAATTTTGAATTTATATAAAATAACCATAGGCATGATTTCTCACCTTGAAACAGGATTCAGAATAGAATTTAGCTAAATAGCATAGCTTTCCCTTCATATTAAAATGGTCTGATTTTTATTAACTGTAAAGGATTCTGTGAAGGCCATTGATGATCAATAAGAGACTTCACTCCCTTTTTTCTATGTGCAGTTTTTCCAAAAGAATCATGTCAATTCCCAAGCAAGCGTATTCATAGAAACTTAAATTATTATGATTTTCTGTTCGAGAGAGGTGGAAGATTCTCATTTCTAGAGTTTCCATGTTATATTAAAATATCCAGATTCTAACAAAAAATTATGAGATATGCTAAAGATAAGAAAGTATGATGACCCACATACAGGAATGAAAGCAATGACTGGAAACTGTCCCTGAAGGAGTCATGATGTTAGATTCACTAGAAAAGACTTTAAATCAGTTATTTTAATATGTTCAAAGAACTAAGTAAACTATGTATGAGGAACTACAAGAAAGTATGAGAACCATGTCTAACTTAATGGAGACTATTAGCAAAGATACAGAAATTATAAAAGAAATGACCAAGCCAAGTGTGGTGGTACAACCCTGTAATCCCAATACTTGGGAGGCTGAAACAGGAGGGTCACAGGTTCAAGGTCAACCTCAGCAACTTAGAGATACTCTCAGCAACCTAGTGAGACCCTGTTTCAAAAAATAATAAAAAGGGCTGAGGGTGTAACTCAGAGGGAGAATACTCCTGGATTCAATCTCCAGTACAATAAATAAACAAACAAACAAACAAACAAATAAAAAGAGAGAGAGAAAGAACATCAAGTCTGGAGTTGAAAAGTATAACCAAAATGAAAAATTCAGTAGAGACATGTAGATTTGGGTTGACAAAAAAAGAGTAGCTAAATACGAAGATAAGTCAATTGAGTTTATAGAGTGAAGAACAGAAAGAAAAAGGAATGAAAAAGAATGAGCAGAGCCTCAGGGAACTGTGGGACATCATCACTTATACCAATAAACACAATAGAAGTTTCAGAAGGAGAAGAGAGGGAGAAAGGGGGAAAGAATATTTGGAGGAATAATGACTGGAAACTTCCCAAATTTGATTAAAAACATTATACATCCAAGAAATTGAATGCATCCAAAGAGGATAAGCTCAAAGAAATCCACACCAAGACTCATCGTAATAAAATTGTTGAAAGTCAAGACAATGACAGACTCTTCAAAGCAGCAAGAGAAGCAAATCATCACACACATGCAAAGGATCCTTAATAAGTCAATGGTTGATTTCTTATTAGAACCACAGTGCCAGAAGATAGTGATAGGACATATTCAAAGTGCTGAAACAAAAAGACTGTCGATCAAGCAAGACTGTCTTTCAAAATGGAAGAAGAAATGAAGACATTCCCAGATATACAAAACTAACAAACCTGTTGCAAGATGTATTTCTGCCTTGGAGCTGGCTGACCATAGGCTGAATCTCTGAAACCATGAGCCAAAATAAACTTCCCTCCTCTAAGTTGTTCTCATCAGGTATTTTGGTCACAGCAACACAAAGCTTGCTAACACGTGGACCTTCTCCCAGCCCTTTTACATGTGGGCAATTGGAATATTGAGAAAAATTAGCATGTTTTCCTGTTTAGTCTCTTATACTATCACCATAAATGATTAAAAACTTGATTGTTTATTTCACTTTTGCTTGTTTGCCTTGTTTGTGGTACTGGGGATTAAAACCAGGGGTATTCTATCTCTGAACTACATCCCCAACTCCATTTTAATTTTTATTTTGAAACAGGGTCTCACTAAGTTTCTGCCTTGAACTTGTGATCCTCCTATCTCAGCCCCCCAAGTACTGGAATTACAGGTGTATTTCACCATGCCTGGCTACTTTTGCTTGTCTTAATTGACCGTCTGGACACCTGAAAGCTCAACTCCCTCCAACTCAGCTCTTAAAATACACCATAGTAATATAAGGGAGAACAAAACCCACAAGATCATACCAATAGATACAGAAAAAGAATTTGATAAAAATGGAATGATTTAAAAATCACACAATAAACTAGGAATAGAAGAAACCTCCTTAAACCTGATAAAATCTATCTATAAAAGCCCAGTGCTAGCATTATAATTAATGGTAAAGGACTAAAAGCTTTTCCCTTAAGATCAGGAACAAGATAAGAATATCCACTCTCATCACCTCTATTCAACATTACACTTAACATTCCAGCCAGGGCAATTAGACAGGAAGAAGAAAGTGCTATAATTTGGACCTAAAATGTCCCTAAATGGATCATGTATTGAAGGATTGGTCCCAGTCTATGGCACTATGGGAAGTGATAGGAACCTTTAAGAGATGGAGCCTAGTTGAGAAAGTTTGGTCATTGGGCACATGCCATTGAGGAGAACATTGAGACCCTAGACCCTTCTCTTCCTCTACTTCCTGGCTGTCTTGAAGTAAACAGGTCTTCTCTGCCATGTGCTCCCCCCATGATATACTGTGTTGTCACAGGCCCAAAGCAATAGGGCCAAGCAACCATGGACTGACACCTTGAAAACTGTGAGGCAAACAGTCCTTTCACATTGATTATCTCAGATATTTTGTCACAGTCATGGGAAGCTGGGCAAGACAGTAAGAAAAGACATCCGAACTGGAAAGGAAGGAGTAAAACTATCTTTCTTCCCAATGACATGATCTTGTATAGAGAGATTCTAAGAAATCCACGTGCACACACATAAGAAAATTAAAACTAATAAATTTGTGTAGCCAGATTGTGAAATATAAAATCAATATATAAAAATTAACTTATTTATATACACTAGCAATGAATAATTTGAAAGCAAATTTAAGAGAGTAGCTGCATCTATGGTAGTATCAAAACTAATAAAATACTGAATAATGAATTTAACAAAAATGTTCAAGTTTTATATACTGGAAAGTACAAAATATCCTTGAAAGAAATTTTAAAAGACACTAATAAACAGAAGGAAATTCCATGTTCATGGACTGAGAGACTTAATATAGTTAAGATGGTAATATTCTCCAAGTTGACCTACATATTCAATGCAATCCCTCTCAAAATCCCAGCATTCTTTTTGGAGAAATTGACTAATTTATTCTAAAACTTATATAGAAATTTAAGGGGCCCAGGAAAGTCAAAACCTTGAAAAAGAATAAAATGGTGGAATTCATTCTTACCAATTTTTAAGCTTATTAAAAAAAATTACAATTAAAGACAGCTGTGGTCCTATAATAGATGTATAAGTCAGTGAACTTATACATCCCCCCAAACAAACAGACAAAAGAACAAACCTGTTGTAATTACAGTTAATTAATTTTAAATAAGAGTGCCAAGACAATTGATGGATGAGAAAAGGATAATTTTTCAACAAATTTTAGTAGGATAATTGGATATCAACATAAAATGTAAATTGGATCCCTAACTCATTGTAATGGTTTGGATTTGGGGTATCCCCCAGCCCTCACAGAAATGGGGTGGCAATGTTGGAAGTGGGACTTAGTTATAATCTCAGTTGTAATCTTAGTTGTAATCATTTTTCTGGGTGGTGGCCCAAGCCAGTAGGGTGTGGCTTGAGAAGGTGGGTCTCTGGGGCTGCAGCCTTGGGGATTATATATGATTCCTCCTCCCCTTGTTCACTTTCTCTTGCTTCAGGCCGCCATGATGTGAGGAGCAAAGCCCTGTGCTCTCCATCTCTGCTTCTCACTACCATCTCCTGAAATCCGCATTCCCCGGCCTCACATGGACTGAACCCCCAAGTCCCCAAAAAACCGTGAGCAAATGAATCTTCCTTCCTCTAAGTTTTGTGGTCAAGTTTTTGGATTATAACAGTGAAAATGCTGATGAATACACTCACATCACAAAAAATATTAATTCAAAACTCTATATGTAAGAGCTAAAATTATAAAACTCAAAGGAAACCATAGGTATAAATCTTTATGACTTTATTTAAAATAAAGCAAAAGTTGTATAGATATGACTCTAAAAGCTCAAGCAACAGGAACAAAAAGTTATAGAAATTGCATTTTATCAAAATTAAACTTTTGTATCTCAAAAGGATACATTCAAGAAAGTGAAAAGAAGTTGCAGAATGACAGAAAATATTTGCAAATCTTTTATGTGATAGGAACATTTATTTAGAATACATAAAGACCTCTTCTAGCTCAATAATAGAAAAATAAATAACAATTAAAATTGAGCATGTAAGATATGCAAATGGCCAATAGGTATAGGAAAAGATGTTCAATATCATTAGCCATGAGAGAAGTGCAAATCAAAATCACAATGATATGTAACTTTTCACTTATTAAAATGGATAGAATCAAAACGATGGACAAGGATAGAGGTGTAGTTCATTGGTAGAGTACTTGCCTCACATATGCAAGGCCCTGTGTACAATCACCTGCACTGCAAAGAAAAAATAAAATGATTGGCAAATGCAAGTGCTGTCAAAGTTGTGGGGGGAAAAAGGAATGCCCATAAATTATTTGTAGGAATGTAAAATTTTGTAGCCACTGTGGGAAACAGTTTGGCAGTTCCTTAAAAACTAAACAGTTTTAAGATCCAGCAATTCCACTTGTGGTATAAACCAAAGAGAACTGAAAGCTTATATCCATCCCAAAACTTATATACAAATGCTCATAGCAACATTACTCAAAATAGTCAATAAATGGAAAGAACACAAGTGTTCATCAACTGATGAATGCATAAACAAAATATGATGAAGGCATATGATGGAATATTATTCATCCATAAAAGTAATGAAGTACTGATACAAGATCCAACATAAATAAACCTTGAAAATATTATACTAAGTGAAAGAAAATGGACACAGAAGACCAGGTATTCTATGATTCAACTTATTTGAAGGATCCAGAATAGACAACTCTGTGAAAACAGAAAGCAGCTTAGTGGTTGCCAGAGGCCAGGTCAGGGAGAAGGGAAAGGCTGTTTTGGAACATATAGTTTCTTTTAGGTATGATGAAAATGTGTTAGCAGTAGATAGTGATAATGCTTGCACAACCTTGTGGGTATGCTAAAAAAACACTGAATTTATACATTTTTAATGTAAATTTTGTGATATGAAAATTATATCTTCATTTTTAAAACAGAAAGATCTCAACAGAAAAAATTAAAGCCACCAAAAACCCTATGATATGGAAAGAAACACCATTAACAGTTTTGAATATTCCATTCCAGTGTCTTCCCTAGACATATGTCTATTTTGATGAAGTCAAACTAATTTCATACATCTATTTTCCCCATTGACTTATTTCAAGCGTTATGGATTTTTGTTAAGGACAAAAATTTTAACAAATATTCTAAGGAACCCTGTCTCTGAAAAAAATTACTTAGTCTTGTGCCAGTTAGACAAATGCATCAAAATGCTTTCTAGAGGCAAGTCCTTGTATTGAAAATGATCTTGAAAAATAGCAACATTGTGTGTTGGATTTAGGAAGTACCAAGGTGTTGCAGGAAAATGGCCCAACGTGATATTTTACTAAACTTTTCTCTGTCTTCCTCAACATTCCTTTCTTTCATACATATCTGTTTTTTAGCACAGGCCTATAGTCAGAGGCTGTATACAGGCTAATGATTAACCAGCTGCCCTGATTATTTGCCAAGCTAATGTCGGACAGCAATATTGCATGTTGAACAATAAAAATCTTGTATAGTGTACATTAATTCTGGAACAATATGTATTCTAAGTGTCCCCCATTTGAATGGGAAAGTCTAGTACATTCTAAGTGGGTGTTTTTTTCTCCCTGTTTACATTTCATTCAGAAGCTAAAATAGTACACCATCTTTTCTAAGTGCATGAATAACTCCAATGTTTTAATTTACCCATAAAAGTTAGTTATTAAAATAACAAATTAAAATAAAAAAGTACGGTGATCTTTCCTGGGAACTGAAATTACATGAAAGAATCATGAGGCAGTTATGGCTCTTTGTGAAATAGGCCCCATCTATAGTATTAGACAAGTATTTCAGAAGACAGTTTAGGTAAAATATATAATACAGATGATAGTCATTAGAAAGCATTCATATAACACTTTGTTTTCCTGGCCCCTAACAATAATTAATTGGTTACCAGATCATGGTTTCCTGTTTAGAAAAGGCCAATCAGGAGTCTTATGGTTGAATCTGCTCAGACCCACCCGGCAACTTAGTGGCAGCTCAGAAGTCCCAGTTCTTTAATTCTCAGGCTGATTCTAATGCTGCAGGATCACAAGGCCTTTATAATGGAGCTTGTAAAAATCCATTTTATATGAGGCAACTATTTAGAAAAAAATATGACCTTTCAAATTATATCACCATTTCCACATAAAAGCCTCAACCAGCCTCTTAATTCATGCGACCTTTGGAAGCCATAAAATCACTTCCCAGGGAGAATTGATGTAGATTTGATTGGGGGCCGGTACTTTCTGACCCAGAGTGGGTAGGAGTCAGCCACCCATGGCACAGCTTAGAGAACATCAAAATTCACTAGCGCAGGAAGGAATCTGCAGCCTGAAGCCGTCATCTGAGTCCAGCAGCACATTGCTGAGGACAGAGCTGGTTGTGCTAGCGAGAGATTTAATCTTTGTCTCTAGATTACAAACTGAAGAAAACCTTTAGACTTCCTGGAGAGGAATATTTCAGATATAGAATATTCTAAACAAATATAGGACCTTATAAATAGAACTTCTAAGAATATACATGCATATTAGTATATTTAATGGAATTAGTATATTTAATGGTTTCTGTTCATTAATAAAGCAGTTATACTTTAGAACTTGGTGAAAGACTAGGTGAAACAAAAAAGAGCAGAAAACTCTGTAATATCTTAAAAAGATATCCTGTTTTTAATATAAAATAATTTTTATACCATATCTGCATTATAAAAAATGCAAGAGTTAAGTGAATGGAAAAAATACAACTACAATTTCTTGAATCTTAGGCCTACTACTTTTTTTAGTTTATAGATATATGTAAATAGGCTAGATACAATTTTGTATATATTTTTAATCCTACTTTAGTTCATAAAACATAATAGTAGCATTCCCCCCATGTGATTTTAAATACTGAGAACATCATATACAACTGTTGTAAAATATCCCAACATGTAAATGTGTTGTAACTTATTGAAATATTCCATTATTGATAGACTTTTCAATTTTTTCATATCACATGTAAAAACTCAGTATCATGGATAATAAAAGATTTCTATACATTTCACCTTGTTTTGGAGGATTAATGAATTTATAATGCATGAAATCACCTTTCATCGTTAAAATAGTACCAACAGCCTTTCTTGCTTTTTTTCTCTAGGTATCTTATGGTCTTCTTTCTGCAGCAACATTAAATTTGTACTATGAGCCAAGGAACCAGGGTCAATACTGTGCCTTTATCTGCATACCACTGACATTCCACAGATTTCCTTGGATGATAATCACTCTGCCTTTTATAACATTCAGACACCTAGACCCCATGTAACCTATGAAACCAAACTTTGAACAAGAGATAAGTAGAATTATGTAATGAAGAGGCAGAACAAGAGATGCTCTCAGCTCTGCTGATTATCAAACACCTTTGAAAATTTTTTTATTTTGTATTTTATTGCCATAAAACTTAAAATCCTACTGCGGCATCAAGGAAGGTTTCAAGGGGCAGCTTACAAGATGTACCTGCATAGCTTCCCCCTGGAAATGCCTGGGGCTCACCAAGCTACATTTGAAAACTTGCTAATTTGAGGCCTATAACTTGGCAAATGGACTCTCTTACCTGGGAGAACAAACTGTTCGTTTCTTCTTCAAGGAAATTTAAAAATGCTAAGTTATTCTTGCCATTCTCAGAAGCAATATTGGCATCCTGAGACAATTTTGGTTTCCAGATTTCTGAGTGTTTGGCCAACAGCTGTGTCCCAAATGGATAATTGTGCCTGGTTAAGGTTAATCCTGCCTGACATCTCCCAGCAGAGGAAAGCAGCTCCGCACCTTTGCTTCAAGGAGGGAGGACAGCTCAAGGAGATAATTCAGAACCGAGGCATGGAAATGACAACAGACATCTAAACGTGGCACTGAAAACAAAAATCCATCTGAGTTCACTGGTAGGGAGACAGGAGAAAATTCCCCAGGGGGGCTGAGAGCTGAGCCTTCTGCAGTGGGTGGCACAGAACCCAGCACCAGCAGGAAGAGAAGGGAGGCATCGCATGGGCGTGAGGCCGTTACATCTGCTTGCCCAGTTCTGCAACCTCACCAACTATCCTGTAGTCTTTTTATGGAAACCAGATAAACAGCATGCGTCACCGTGGCTATTTAACATTATCAGAGAAGTGGAAGAAAGGGTACTATGAACTGTAGATATGCTAGTGTTCGGGTCTCTCTCCAAGCAATTAGTGCACAGAAAAAAAAGAAAAAAAGTGAAATGTGTTCTGCCAATGATTGCTTTTTGTTTTTTTTTTTATAAAAAGTCAGACAGAAAAATGTTTCTAAATGTAAAGATGTTTACCAGCTGTTCCCAGATGTGTCTCTATGGTTGCGACACCCTCTATCAGCTCATTAGGTTCGGGATCTTCCAGGCCAAAGAGACTGAACAGTTATCTTCTATCCTCAGCCCAGAGATACTTCTAGGAGCTCCAGTCCTCTGAGGTTTGAAATCTCTTTATCTTTTTTTTTTTTTTTGTACTGGGAATTGAACCTCCAAGCTACACCCCCAGCCCTATTTTATTTTTTATTTTGAAATGGGGTCATGCTAAGTTGCTGAGGCTGGCCTTGAACATGCGATCCTCTTGTCTTGGCCTCCCAAGTACTCTATGCCCCACTGCAGTCTTGTGCAGAAGGCATCTGGGGAGATGGGGGTGAAGGGAAAGGACTTCTGCCCAGTCTTACTCCACCTTCTCTCTTCTTTGCTTGTCAACACTTGCTAATTGATGAGTCACTACCTGGGGTTTATCTCTCTTGCAATTATTATGTTTTGGTGGATCCTAACCTTTTCCTGCCCTCGTCTTTGTGCCCTGGAGTTATTTATTAGGACCCTTACCTGAGGGGTCTGGAGGGCATAGTGCATAATATTGAACTAGTCAGAGTATTTTAGCCTTATCTGACTAGTAGATTTAAATAGAAAGCATTACCTGGCTCAGAAGAAGTTCATAGAAGTCCGACTTCCCCCTTCCTCTCACTCCAGCTCCACCCTGCTCATTTCTTTTTCTTATTTGTTTGGTTTTTTTATTTGTTTGAGCTCCCAAGAAAGACTCCTGTGACTTCTTTCCACTTTGACAATTGTCACAGACTAACAAGGTTTAGTCGTTGGCTGAGAGTGTTGTCCAGGTGCACAGTGATCGCTGTGCCAGTGCCCAATTAAGAAGGAGGGAGATCACCCAGGGGCACGGAGGAAATGAAGTCAGAATGTTGAAGAGACATCTTCACGCTCATGTCCATTCAAGCGCTACTCATGACAGTCAAAAAATGGGACCAACCTAAGTTTTATCAACAGGTGAATGATTAAAGAAAACGCAGCATGTATGTGTAAGAAAATATCATGCAGACCCCTTCTCCCACCCTGTCATGCTTGACCCACCTGAGATCCATTACAACCTTGGTGGGAACATTCTGCTCACAGACCATCGTGGCCTTGACAACCACCCTGTTGCTCTGTCCCCTAACCTTCAAATGTTCCCATAACAACACCTGCCTCCCCTCACCCCGCCCTCCCCCTGCAGAACTGTTAGTTGACCTTGGCCGGTATTTTCCTATAAAGGCTACACTTGCCCAACAGCGAGCTGTGGGCTGAAGTTCCTTCTTCAGACCCCTGCATCACTTAATAAACTCTCCTGCTTGGACCCTCGGTCTGTCTCCCAGCCTGTACCGTCACCCTCCCCAAAACCTGACAGTATGCACAATAGAATACTGTTCCACTTTAAAAAAATAACATAAAAGAAACTGGAGAATATTATACAAAGTGAAATAAGCCAGGCACAGAAAGACAAATACTGTATGAGCTCACATGTCAAATCTAAAAATGTTAAACTCAGAGGCAAGAGTAGAATGGTGGTTACCGGGGCCTGGGGTGGGGGGTGATAGGGTTGAATTGGGAAGTTGTTGGTCGAAGTATACAAAATTTCAGTTAGGGCAGAGTAATAGTGTCAGGAGATCTATTGTACATCATGAGGATTATAGTTAATAACTATAATATATACTTGAAAATTGCTAAGAGAATAGATTTTAAATGTTCTTATCACACATAAAAAGTGTGTAAAATAGTGGATTGTTAATTATCTTGATTTAGATATTCCACAATGTATTAACATAAACGATTAAACATTTTAAATTTGTATTTAAAATTTTAAAATGATGGAAAAGGAAATTGGTTTGGAGTCACTAAGGTCTGGGTCAGAATCCTGGCCGTAGCATTTATATGGACAGCTCTAACATTGATGAGTGTCTATTTTCTCATCTTTATTTACTTATTTTTTCAACATGTAATTTTTCTTTCTTTTTTATACATTTATTGGTGTAATTATACCTCACAGTGAAATTCAAAGTGATACAAACATGCATGCACACAGCACTTGTTGTGTGTCCCTGCAGATCTCCCAGCCCTCCATGTTGGTGAGATTGGAACTGATACCTTCTTATACGGACATAGCATTATTCCAACTGTTTCCTTCATCAGTTTTCCTTTTTCCCCTCCTTATGTCTCTCCCCCAATTCCCTTCCACTATTCTACAGGTCTCCTCTCCTCATTTATCTGAAGTCCCTTTTGTTTCCTACTTTCTTTTTAGTTTCCCCATATGAGAGAACACTTAAGAACCTTGACTTTCTGTGACTGGCTGTTTCACTCAGCATAATATTCTCTAGTTTCATCCATTTTCCTGAAAATGACATAAGTTTGTTATTCTTTATAGCTGAGTATAATTCCATTGTATGTATATATACCACATTTTCCTTATCCATTCATGCGTTTATTTTCTTCTTTTTAAAATGCACCCAATGACACTCACTGCAAGGAACTTTGGGAGATAGTAAATGAACTAGTATCTGTGAAATGAGGCTGTAGATGATCGGTCTCAGGGCCAGTCACGTTTTCTCTGCCCCTCACTTTACTCCTTCTGCCCTCCCAGGTCCTCTTTCATCCCACATGTGACACACAGATGGAATCTAATAAGCAGGCATTGGCTGAGTGGACTGTTGTGCAGCTGCTGGTAAGTAGACCATTCATGTAAAGTGTGTGGAGTAAGATGCCCTTCGTGATCAACCCGAATTCCAAATTCTTGTTTCACATGCAGACTTCCTTAGGTTTCCAGAGTTCCCCAAAGGACAAGGAGAGGGTTACAGGTGAGAGGATGTTACTATTGTTTCTTATATGTGTCACTATGTATAACTCTGCATATCAAGTCGATATTTTTATTGGGTAGATTTATAAAAATTTTCTTTTTCATTTTTATTTTTTGGAAGAGGGAGTACTGAGGACTGAACCCAGGGCCATTCTACTTTCGAGTTATACCCCTAGCTATTTCTACTTTGTGGAGACAGGGTCCCATGAAGTTGCTGAGGGTCTCGCTAAGTTGCTAAAGCTGGCCTCGAACCTAAAATCCTACTGTCTCAGCCTTGCAAGTACTGGGATTACAGGTGTGTGCCACTGTGCGTGGCCAAACTTTCTATTTCTAGGAAGAGTTTCCCACATTGTGCTCTTCTACACTTGGAAGAAAAGCCTGTATGGTGTGGACTCTGCTGACCTCTCTCTTATTTCCTGCCATTCCCCTTCCCTTCCCGCACTCCAGCACATTCTAAATTATATTCTAAATAACTCAAAAGCACTATTACCCCCTCAATGCCTTTGCATGAGTCATTCCCTCCACTGAACTCATCTTTCCCTCAATTCACTATCAATTATCTTGTCCTTTAGCTCAATCATGACTTCCAGGAAGCCTTTCCTAACACCACCTTTCCTTTTCTCCTGCTTCTCTGAACCCTTTTATTCGCCACTTCTACCATTATCACTTTTGTCACTCTACTGTTTACTGCTTACTGTCTCCCTCTCCAGATTGTCATCCTCATGAGAGCTGGGTCGGCTTCTCTTGCTTTCGTCTGGGTTCCTATAGCGCTCCACAGTTCCCAGCATATAGTATAGTCAGTGCTTGAAAAGCGTTTGTTGAAGGAATGAATGGATAGGTGAAAGCACTTCATGAGCTCACATTCGCTCCCCTTCAAGCTATGCTCCTCTGAGTAGGAAATGATTTGGTCTATTTCCTGCAAGGTCATTTTATATGATTTTGCAAGCCTGAAAATGATTTTATTCTATCTCAATCTTTAGTTTTCAACTCAATATTGTTAAAATTTTTTATAATAAAAATACAAGCAAACTTCCAGTGCACATATAGAGGAAATACAGGAAGAAATCCCCTTTTTGAATAGGGAAGCCCCACCGGTCATATTGGCTCACTAGATGTGGCTCACACACAGAAGCAATTTTATGTTCTAGTCCCAATTCCATTATCATCTACCTGTGATTTCTCAATTAGCGTATATCCACGTACCTCTGATTTCCTTCTTGGAATCTTTGTGATGTTTTACATACAGGTGCACTTCTTCAGTAAGTACGAAATGACTCATAAGGTATCTGACGTCTCAGAAAGCTTAACAAAGAAAATAAAAGATAACTAGAGTGCAGTTGCTTGTCTGGTGTTACTAGGTAACTATCCAGTAATCTTCTCACTTATCTTTGGCTGCTGGTGTTTTCAGTTCTATTTAATGAAGGTTAGAGTTACCCTGATGTGTCTAGCTCTGTAATATATTGAGTCTGATCAAAAGTATTAATAATAACAGGAAGCTGTATGTTTAAAAAATACACAAACTGAGAGAAATGGACAAAATTATGAGGAAGGGCAGTATCAGAAAGTTTTGTCTGACTTAATTCTATTCCTTTTCTTAGTATCTGACTGTACATAATTCTTCAAAAGTCTTACCTTAACAATATAAAATACACTACTCATGGTATTAACATTTCAACCTGCTAGACACATCTATCTTGACCCTAAATGTTGTCTTTTAACACCAGCAAGAGAAAATTGGACGAATAATGTGGTTTTCAATTGTTGAAGCTTGACACTGTCCACTTGTAAAAATGGAATAAGGACAGTTCGGCTTTTCCAGAAATGAAAGGATCATCCACAGACTGTCATAAAACACGAATATTGAGTGATATAAATGGCAGATAAGAAATAGCTGTGGACTTCTGTTTCCATTTATGCCAGAATAAAAGAACTCTCAAAAATAAAAGTAACTCTCAATAAATGAGCAGGGTCAGCCACTCACTCTGGCAGGCAGGAAATCATATACTTTTTAAGCAGCTAATATGTGACATGGAGGGGTACAGCTAGTAGCAGGAGGAAAGAGGAATTAAACCTGTACAAAAATAGGCAAGGTGCTCGAATCTAGGAGTAGGGCCCCCAAATAAAATGCTTACAAAACAGTTGGGCAAATGCTTAAATACATAAACAGAGTCCTGGGAGAACACAGAAGAGGAAGTTCTAATGCTTCCCAGAGGGGTCCAGGGTGGCTTCAGGAAGGAGGTAGCCCTTGACAGGCAATCACAGGTGGATGCTTATTTCCCAACAAAATCTTAATCTTCATGGAGCATTGAGGCAACTCATTGCGCTGCTGAGCAGAAATTCTATGAAGGAAAATCAGACACTGCTGAGAATGGGTTACTATTTGAATTACCAAGCAAGAAACACATTTGAGGATGGACTGCTATTTGAATAAGTTAAATAGCAATTCTTAAGTTCACACAGCTCCAAGATAATGTGTACATAGCAGCCACACCAATTACTATCATTTCCATTGCTAACATTTATTCATTATAATGTTTATTAAAATTATCTTCTATTAAACACTAAGAATCTATAGGACTTAAGGCTAGGCACTAATCTCATTTAATTTCCACAGGTAAACTATGAGAATATTGTCTCCACTTTAAGATGAAATGTTTGAAGCTGGGCGTGGTGGCACACGCACCTCTAATCCCAGTACTTGGGAGGCTCAGACAGGAGGATAACAGATTCGAGGATGGCCTCGCAATGTAATGACTCTTAGCAACCTAGCAAGACCCTGTTTCAAAACAAAAAAATAGCTCAGAGGTAGAATGGCCCTGGGTTCAATCCCCAGTACCACTAGAAAAAAATTGAGATGAGGAGAAGTTTAAAAATTATCTGAAGTTATGGAGTCAGTACTCGTGGAATTAAGATTCAAATTAGAGTCTGTCTGATAACAATGTGTGTGTTTCTATTCTCTCCCAGTCTGCGGGAGTATTTGAGAAATAAGAAAAAGTTTTGGAGGCATGAGACAGAGAAAATGATAAGTTTTCTACAATTAACAGTGAAACTATATGATTCATTGAAGCAAGAGGCAGAAGTAGAATGAATGTACCTCTAAAATTGCAAATATGAATATTTTATTCTGGAAAATTTCAAATATTAAAAAGTATAAATAGTCAAATAAACCTACCCACTCACCACCTGCCTTCAACAATTATCAACATTTCCAATCTCATTTCATCTGTCCCTTAACTTTTTTTTATAAGTATTTAAATTCAAATCTCAGGTATCAAATCTTTTATAAATAGTTCAACATGCATCTTGAACTGATAAGGGCACCCCACTTCTATTATCAGAATAAATATATTTTAAAAGCATTATTCTCTTTAAAAAGAAGCTATGATACTATGAATATTTTCAAAATTAGAATGTAGTGTCTATAGAAATAAGACAAGAAAAACTCTACTGTTTAGAGTAAAAGTCATATTAACATTATTAATCAAATCTCGAATAAAAGAAAGTTGATTCTGAAAAGGTTATTCTGAATAAGCAACTTGTGGTCATTTTTGACATTTATAACAAAGAAGCAGAATCTCTCATTAGCTAAAATTGAATAAGAACAAGTATTCGGACAATGTGTCTCGTGAAAATATACAGGACAAAAAAAATCTTGCTCTTTAAATCCATTAGTCAAGAACATCATGTGCAAACCTGATATGCCAGAAAACATAGATATGTATATTTATCTATATTAAAAAAGAACAAAAGAGCCAGAATTATCCTAATTAGATATTTATTCTAGCAAAACCTATATGGAGTGCATATGTGATATTTTGGAAAAAGGGTTGCTGTTCTTTCAAAACCTTCAGCTAGAATGTCCACCCCACCCCCACCTCTATCCCAGCTGTCAAGACCAAAGTCTCAAGTCCTTAAGTTGGTCAAAGAGCCAAACTCTGAGAAATAAAATGAACAGAGTCCTGATAAAGATGATACTTGGTTAAATGGTTATTGGCCCAATTTAAATAGGTAAAGAAAGTATAATTTTGCCAGAATATTACAATACAGTCTTCATGGAAGGTACTGAGGCCACCAGGTCCAAAAATCTAGTTGGACTGGATTGGAAAAAGAACAAAAGTATAAAATGAAAACAATAAAGCTGTCTGATTAGCCATTGCCTGCAGCAGCCCCACCAGCAGCTGGAGCCCCAGCAGCACCGTCCTCCGCAGATCCCAGGCCAGCTTCTCAAACCACTCTGCTCCTGAGGGGCCCCACGAGAGGCAGCCCCACCCGAAGGTGCTGACTCAGTCACAGCAGCTGGCCTGAGGGAGGCTCACCTGGATGAGCTGGTCAGTGCACCTCTGATGTGAGAGAAAGAACGGTTCCCTGCTTCTCTAATTAGACACTAGCAAACTAAATGACTAGATTCCTAGGAGTAGGCTATCATTTTACCACCCGGATGAGAAACGGAGAGATGGCCCAGATATGATTCTTCAGCAAATTGGCTACAGCTGCCAAATTGCACATGCAGGCAGCCCAAGACAGCAACTATTTAACAGAATATCTGTGTTAGGCCTAACATTTTCTTAAGGCATGCTTTTATAGACCTGATGTTGTTAATCATCAGGTGGGTTGAGGTATATGCTAAAAACTGTAGATTAGACTTCAGTGTATCTTTCTAACTGGATTAAACTAGTTCAAGTGCACAGAAAAAGAGGATTCAGTTATGGTTCATGATTTTGACTTCTTTTTGCATCAGTTCATTCATCTATCAAATGAGACAAATATTTGTCTAAAGGTACTTCCCAGCATTGAATTGAAAATACATAAATAGGGAAATGCATTTTAAATTTTAAAAATGCAAAGCATAATTTTATCATGAATGGTTTCCTTTAAGCTATTGATTTTTTTAAATTTAATTTTCTTTGTACTTTGTTCCTACCTTTGTAGTATGGGAGTATCTAATACTCATAAATACACAGAAAAATTGTTCATACCTAACAGTAAAAACATAAATATTAATTTATAAGAGTGATTAACAAGATTCTAAATAGTAACGTCAAAGAGAACATGAATTTAATGAACAAAATAAACTGCAATTTCAAAAAGTAAATTACATTTAAAATTTTGTTAGGAGGGTATATCTCATGCTAAGTGCTCTTATCACAACAAAATAAAAAGAAACAAACAAATACCGTGCAACCTTCTTGGATCTATTATTTGTAAACTTCTTTGTGGATTTCAAGAAGAGGATGCAGCATAAAAAATTACTGTTGTACACATCACATGTTTTTAGGCTCCACTGAAGAATACAATTAGAGTTTGCCTTCTAAATTGTTGACAGAAAAAATGTTTTTGAATTTTATTTAAGAATTTTCATTGAATGAACAATTTATGGAGGTAGAATATTTAATGGTCTTCTTTTATATCCTCTCCCTCCCCATTCTGTCCATGGATGTGTGTGTTGGGGGAGAATAGAGAGATAAAGACAGGAGAGGTTTATGAAAGGATTTTTTTTTTCTGGACAGCTTCCAATCTAAATCTAAATTCCTATGGGAAAAGGAGAGTGTTCTGTGGAACTGCTACTTGGTTGACATTAGTTTCTACTCTCATTTCCATACCAGTCACAGTGGGTAATTCTGGAATCAGAGTTTATGGGTTAGAATCTCTATCACTCATTAGCTGTATGACAGAGGGAAAATTCTTTAATTATCCTGTCTCTACCCACTCCTATGTAGAGTAGGAATAATGTACAATTGTGAAGATCTGATGAGTTAATTAGTGTAAAGTACTTAGAACATAATAACTTTTCAATAAACTTTACTTATTACTTCCAGACAAAAATACCTTATTTTCTACAGAAATTATTTTAATCTTCCCTACTATTGTTGAAAATAAGAGATGCTTAAAGTAAAACAAAAAAGGAAGAAAAGAAAATTCTACTAGTCCACTAGCTGAGGGAGAAATGTATTTTAAATCTGACTTAGAATTGAAATGGAAGACTCCTGATAAGAAAACACCCAGTTACACCAGAAGAAAGAATTGTCCATGAAACTAATGACTGCAAACAGAGGCCACCATATGAAAGCGGAATCCTGCGAGCATTACTGGGGACACAATCATTTTGGAGGACACACCAGGGAACCAGAGATACAGATCAAAAGATCAAAACTATCCAGCTTTCATTCTCACTCAGGGCTTTTCTTGAGAAAGTGCTAAAAAATTAGTCAAGAGGGGAATAAACTATACCATGTTCATAAAAATTGCTATTATAATATTATGTGTAATCATTGAAAACTAGGAAATTACCTAAATATCTCATAGAGGAATGTCTAATTGATGGAATACTATGCCATTATTAAAATAAAAATATTAACAATGTGAAACATACTTTAATATAAAGAGAAAAAAGATATAAATATATAATCAATTTATATTACTACATCTTTCTGCAAATATATTTATAAATATTATCTATGGTTATATAATAAAAGGCAATATGGGAACTAAAGTTTTGTTAGAAACGATCAGCAGCAAAATTTCTTTATAATGTTCTATATTGATACTTAAAGGCAAAGTGTAAAATTAAGACATAAATATGTATATGAAATATAATGATAAAACTAATCAAGCAACTTATGTTTTAATGAAATGATAGCTTAAATCACTTCTGGATTTCATGAATTCTCAGAAGATATTTTACTACTTTCCAATTCTATTGACACTACTACTAAAACAAAATTCATTTCACATCCATGATATGACACCTGTGTATTAATTTTTTATTTAAGGAGTAAATGTATAATAGATAATTACTATAAAAGGTGGGAAACAGAAGAAACTAACATTTGCTGAACACCTATTATATGACATATAGAGACTTTTTAAAAAGATATGACTTCTCATTTAAAATACTGTAAGAAAATTATGACCAATTTTACCATAGTGAAATAAAATTATAAAATATGATTCCGGCCAGCAACATACTTGCCTCTAAGAATTTCATAAACCACAAATGTAGATAGAAAGGATATGTATTGAATGAATAAGGAGATCATGGGTTCCTTTGCTGCTGACTTGGGCAGCAGATTTCAACCCCATGCTCAGACATATGACCCCAAAGAGCACACCTGCACTGACCAGGGTGTCCCCATGGACTGAACCAGTCACCATGGTAGAAACCAGCCAATGTCCAACAGGAAGCCAGAGGACTCCTCCTCTACCAAATGCCCAGAGGATCACAAGAGTAGACACCATCTTAAGAAGGAGAAAGAGAAAAAAAGAAGCCACCACAATAAGGATTTGAACTTAGAATTCATAGAATATTTATCTCAGAAAAAGAGATCTGAAATGAAAACAGGTGTTTAAACAGAAGGAACCAGAGAGTCCATTAGCTGACAATATTTACCGTTTTCCTTGCTGTCCAGAGTAGTGAGGTGGGGTGTGAGAAGAGAGGAGAGCCTGAGTTTAAGGAACATTAAATAGATACAGAAAATGAAGTTAATTTTCTTTAAGCAGTATATGAATAACTTTCTATATTGTGAGCTCTCTGAAGGCATAAATTACATTTTTGTCTCCTTAGTCCCAGTTAGCCATGGACACAGTTCCTCTGATAGTTATTGAAGGGATCAAGAAAGTTACCTAGTCCGTCATCCTGATTTAGGGCAGACTCACACAATTTGGTGCAGAAACCTTTTTCCTGGGGATGGGAGGGTTTGCACTGGGTTTGCGCTTGGCAGGTGCAGTAAGGAAGCTGGTCACTCCACATCAGCCCTAGATTTTCCTTTCCTTCTCTTTCTTCCTTTCTTTGCAACTTGCAGACTATTTTTTTACTTGCTGACTATTAATAAATTTCTGCCCTTCCTTTCTCCACCCCACATATCAGCTTACTTTTCCAACTAAGAAAACACTAGTCCTGTCGAACCATCTAGAACAAACATTAGAGCAAAATAGCAAAAGGATTTTTTAATCAAGGGAAACAGTCAAAGAAGTTAAATTATCACTGCCTTGATTATGTGGATTGTACAGAACCTTAAATTTTGTACCCCAATGAGAGATGCTTTCTGATTACCTACTAAGTATTTGAATCTTCCTGATGCTCTAGCACAATTAATAGTCCCAAGTGTTGTGTGAATGTATATTCCTATCACTCTATACCTTATTATGATATATAATTACAATGTACCAAAAAGTATAAAAATAAAAAAGGAAAGAAGGGACTTTCCCGAGTTACATCTACCTCAGGAATATTTATTTGAAATAAAAAATAGTGACTTACAATTAGAGTTTAAGGCATCAAAATAGAAAAATGTGCCAAATTGCTTAAGCAAATGCAGATTTGCTTGGGATTCTGGAGTTACTCCTGAGTCAAGGCCTTGGAAAGTATGAACCATTGCTTATCTTTAATTTATGGTTTTCTGCTAAGGGCCACACTGAACTAATTGCTCATGAGGTTAAAATTTTGGCTTAGAAAAGTCATGCATCACAGAACAGAGATCAAGACAAACTCACACTACATTCTCTTTCTTACTCAGTGCATGTTTCCCTCAGCTAGACTCCTTCATGTAGGTGCATCCAATTCTGACTAAGAGAGCTATCTACAAGAGCTGCCTAAGATAAAGGCAAAATGTTGGATGGGCTCTCCTGAGATTGCTGAGCTCTTTCATTTCCTTTTTGTTATTTTATTTGGGCCTTGTAAAATACTCTGGCCCCATAAACGTAAAATATTATTTGTGGCCTCCCACCAGAAATGATCTGAAACATTTCAGCATTCTAACATGCACATAAAAGATGCACATATCTCCAAGTTTAGACTATCTTAATGTGGAACTGTTATTTTCTCAAGTTTTGAAAACTTTCAGATCATTGCCATTGTAAGTAGAGACCCTTACAAAGTGTAATCACCCGTCTTGCCTAGACATGTACCTGGAACAACTGAGCTCAGTATTCCAGGGGCCAGGAGGTGGCTGAGGTGGCCGTGGGGGCAGTGAGGGACCTGTGGCTTTGTTCCCAATGCTCAGCACAGTGTTCCCTCATGGCAAAGCAGCTGTGCAGCTCGCTTCCCATGTCACCCTGGGTCCTGCCAAGAAACATGTGGTATGCTGAAATTGGGTCCTTTATGGAACAATTAACAAAGGGACTGAGGTGAGGTGAGGAAGCCAAAAACGCTTTGAATCCAGGAACAGTGGGAATGGGAAGAGAGACGGGGCCAGAGGGGCAAGAGGAGGAAGCAGTTACCAGAACCTAGAAACAGATGGCAGAGATAGAAAGAGGCATGTGGAGAGGGATGTTGGCAAGAGCTTGGCTTCCAGAGGAGGGATGTAGCTGGCCTAAACTTTCCGGACACTGTCAGCCTGGACTTGACTTGTCCGTGAGCTTCATGAACTGGGATCTCAGGATACGGGAGCCTGTTAATTGACATCGTGCCCTTGTGAAACAGTAGTGTTGATCTGGGATCTGAAAGAGCAAAATAAGAGATACAAAAACAGATGGGCTTGATCCCTCAACTACAGGGTCACAGCCACTACTAATCCATCAGTGTGTCTATATGAACTAAAAAATAAATAAACGCCACTGCCCTTTCTGGGTAGACATGGCCCCATGAGTGTAAGAACTGTGCTTGAGTGGAGAAGACTGTGATCATGCCATTCCCATTATTGCTTCAATGATAGATGCAAACCCAACCCAAGCCAACTAGTATCTCACTATCCCCTGGTGGTAGTGACTCAGGGGAGGCAGGTGTCTGGCATTATCCTGAAAGGAGTGAAAGTCAGGACTTTTGGTCCATGATTATTCAAGAAGTTCTTTCTTGAAGCCAGACATGGTGGTGCATGCCTGTAATCCCTCTATTTGGGGAGTTGAGACAGGAGAATCCCAGCTGCCAGGCAGCCTCAGCAACTTAGCAAGGTTTTCAGCAACTTAGTGAGATCCTGTTTCAAAATAAAATAGAGCTGGAAGTGTAGCTCAGAGGTAGAATGTCCCTGGGTACTGCCCCCCCACAGAAAAAAAGAAAAGAAAAAGAAGAAGTTCTTTCCTCCTGGAAGGGAATGAGGAGGCATGTGGTCCTGGGAGGTTGAGGCATTTACCATAAAGGAAGTCAGCAGGAGGGCGCTTGTTGGGCAACAGGGGGCACAAAGTGGAGAGATCATCTACAACTTGTACAATCATGAGTGTCTGAGTCACATTGTACCTAAAGTTTTCCCTACTTCAGGATTTTTCAATCAAGTAGTAGAGCGGGCTCTTAATCCAATATGACCAGTGTCCTTATATGAAGAGGAAGATGGACACCTGTGGGGAGGATGCCTTGTAGCAGTGGAGGCAGAGATTGAAGTGCTGCAGTGGCCAGCCATGGACTGCAGGATTGCCAGCAAATCTGCAGGAGTTAGAAAGGTGCAGGCAAGGACTCTCCCCTGAGGGTTTCAGGGAGAGCATGGTCCTGCTGGTACCATTGATTTTGGACCTCCAGACTTCAGAACTGTGAAACAATACATTTCTGTTGTTTAAAACTACCCACTTTGTGGTATTTTCTTACTTAGCCCTAGGAGATTAATACAAAAAATGCCATATCATATTTCATCAAATCTAAGACACCATTGATTGCAAGATGCTCTGCTATTTTATGCTCCTTTAAGAGAAAAAAAATGATGCCAATTCAAGTATGACACAGTGTCAACTGTCAGATGTGAGCTGATTTAGAGATATTAATAATATATCTGAGAACCTATAAAATATGATACCTGGATTCTATCAGGTCATTTTGATACTAATGTTTGGATAAGTATTGATCCAGGATGCCAGGGCCTGTGAAAGTGCTCCCCAGCTGCTGCGTAGACAGACATCAGCCGAGGGACACTGTCAGATAAGTCAGCTGTGTAAAAGGATTCCAAACAGGCATATCCCTAAGCCCTAAGATAAGCACGGGATGTATGTTTCACTTGAGTATCACACGATGTGGGCAGTGTCAAACCTGGAAAAAATTGAATAACATTAGTATGAGATGTTCCCTATCTTGTATGTGTGTGTGTGTGTGTGTGTGTGTGTGTGTGTGTGTGTGTGTGTTTGTGAGGTACTGGGAATTAAACCCAGAGGCATTCTACCCCCGAGCTATACATTATACATTATAGTTTCACATCATAATGTAGTTCACAGTGATAGTGACATACATGCACCAGCACTTGGTGAGTTTCCCCCCACCCCCGGCTCCCTCCCTATTCCTCCCCTTTCCCGTACAGGATATTGAGATTGGCATTGGTATTCTCACATATGTACATTTGGAAACAGGGTCTCACTAGGTTGCTGAGAGCCTCTCTAAGTTGCCGAGGCTGGCTTTGAACCTGCAATCCTCCTGTCTCAGACTCCCAAGTACTAGGATTACAAACATGCGCCACCATGCATGGCTTACCCCTTCCTTTTAAGTTAGACTTTTAGTATGAAGTTTTTATTGTTGCATATTAACTATGAAGAATGTGGGTTCCGTTGTGGCATATTCGTGCATACACACACCTTTAGGTTACTTTTGTGTCACTGGTTACCAGGTCGGCACCACTGCTTTCATTCTTTATTCTTTTAGAATTACTGATATTCTGAGTCAACAGTTCTTGGCCTAACTGTGCATCAGAGTTACCTAGGAAATTTTTGAAAATAATAAAAATCTATCCCTAAAATCCAAAAGCAGTCTGTTGGCAAAATTATGGAGGAAGATTCTTTCATATTTTGCTGGTAATGCAAACTATCATACAACCCTATGGAGGTAAATTTGATAATGCCTATCAAAATTTCTTTTGACCTAGAAATGATACTTCCAGGCCTTTACTCCAAGGTTTACATTACTACAAGTACAAAAGAATTATAGATAAAAGTTATTCACTGTGGCATTATTTGCCATAGTAAGACACTGGAAACAACCCAGGTCTATCTGTAGGAAGCTGGTTGAACAAATTCTATTTCCACACAATATAATGCTATTTTTCGGTAGAGCTATTTAAAAAAGTAAAGGCAACTCCTGAGAATGGATATGGAGAGAAAAAAAAAAAAACAGGAAAGCACAGAAAAGTATGCTACCATTTCTACCTATACATATATGGACATTTCATCATTCATTTTCACAGAAAGAGAAAGAAAAATAGGAAAGATAAACCAGAAATGAAAATAAATGGTTCCCCATCTGGGGTCTGTAGGAGATAGAGAGTGTGGTAATAGAAATTAGAAGGTAAATAAGGCTTCTCTGAGTGCAGCTTTTTATTAATGGTTTTAAAGGGTTTTGAGTCATGTACATATTTCAAATATTCAAAAGTAAAACTATATCAACAAGGATGAAAAACAAAAGCTAAAACTTAGCTCAAACAGAAACAAAAGAACCCAATTATGTATCAAAATGATAATACAACCACACATCCAAAAAAAGAATTATTCAAGCAATTTTTAAACACATTTCTCAATGCATACCTTTAAGATATTTCAGAATAAAAAGAACAGCAGAAATATTGTGAACATTACTTTGTAAGTTTGTTGATATTAAAATTATTGTGTGTATTGTAGGATAGAACAAATGAATAAATATATCGATGTAGGGATGTGGGTTCAGATGTGGGAGAAGCAGTGTCTAAATATGAAATGGAGAAAATGAGGAGAAACTTTGAACTGTTGGATCTGCAGTAGAGTTAGTACAAACTTGTGATTTCCAACATATGTCCATTCCTCACCCTGTCCCCTGAGGGTCCCAGAGCAATGCCTCCTTAGGGCCACAAACATAGTAGTACCAAGGTGTATTGGTTTTTGGGGTTTTTTTTTGTGTGTGTGGTACCAGGAATTGAACCCAGGGGCATTCTACTTCCGAGCTACATCCTCAGCTCTATTTTTTATTCTTTATTTCAAAACAGGATCTCACTAAGTTGCGGAGGGCATCTCAAGGTGTTGGTTTTGAAACACTACTCACCACTGCATGAAATGTTTCCTGCAAAAATGGTTGCTTCCAGATAAGAGACAAGGTGAGACAAAAATATCTTGTGTCGGAAGCAAAGGAAGTGTCCAGAAAAAGATAAATACAGATAAAAAGCAGCAAGCATGAAGGGCCAAATATGAAATGATTTGGAAATTTAAAATGGAACATAATGGATTGTAGCACATTGAATTTTTTAAAAAATCCATGAATCTATAGTGGTATTAAAGGAGGGGATCTTTTATTTACAGAAGAATGTCAGAGAATAATTGTAAAAGGAATAATAAATTTTGTAAGCGGCTATTTTGTAATCTCCAAAATAATTCAAAGATTACCAATGCATGCTAGAACTAGTGGATGAAAGTGTGTTGGGTAACATGATATTCATATAACATCTAAATGTCACCTCACAGATTACTTATTAATGATAAAGAAAAAAGCATACCTTCAAAATGAAAAAAAGCAAAGTTGGCAGACACCATCTCAAACAGGGGACGAAACCACACAGCCCAACATACTGAACCCCCCAATATGACACAATGGTATGTACACAACAGCACCTGTGTAGCATTCTTGCTAAAACTGTTTAACCTGAATCTCGTCATGAAGACACAATCAGGCAGATTCAGAGATATTCTGTAAGACAAACCTGTACTCTTCAAAAATGGCAGTTTCATCAAAAGCAAAGCAGGGGTGGGAAACTGCTTTAGACTAAAGAAGTTTAAAAAGACGGCATAACTGCACGCAGGGTATATGATCCTTGATTGGAGTCCAGGTTTCTTAAATCAGCTAAAAAATGCATTATTAAACAACAACAAATTACTCCACAATTGAAATAATTTGGGTCCCAATTTGTGATCTTGTTCACTGTAGTACAGAAATTTGTTTTTAATCCAGTAGCTCAAATTATATAATTTGTATGCAATAGACTCAAAGTTATAATGATCAAGTATTATTAATATTGTTCTGGTCTCCTTCTGGAAACAGAACAAAGAAAGGACATAGTTTTTGAAATCATGTGTTCATGCTTAAAACTCTATTTCAAATCCAACAGCCCAGGGTTTCTCCTTATCTTCCATTCCATATTTACATACTGCTTCTCTCACGATGTGAACCCCGAATCCCAATATCAGTACATTTACGCATTTGCTTTATCCTATGATACACAGGTCTTCCAAGCATTTCATTAATGTTTTTAAAGCCAATTAGAGTATATTATCTCATAATAAAAATACAGTTCAAATGTAGAGATTGCTTTTTATTTGGTAAGAATCTGACTTATCTGAATGTCCTTTTTCTGTCTGTGTTCAACTTAAAATAATTAATTTAAAGCTAGTCGACCATATAAGATCCACCACAAGAAAGCAAATTAAAAAGTTACAACAAAAGCTGGGTGTGGTGATGCATGCCTGTAATCCCAGTACTTGGGAGATTAAGACTGGAGGATCATAGGTTCTAGGTGAACCTCAGCAATTTAGCGAGGCCTTTAGCAACTTAGTGAAAACCTGTTTCAAAATAAAACAGGGTTGGGGGTGTAGCTCAGTGGTAGAACACCCCTGGGTTCAATCCCCAGTAACACACACACACACACACACACACACACACACACACACCCCCAAAGTTACAATAAAAAATAAACCAAAGAAGAATGCAAATTGAAATAATCCATGCCCATTAACAGGAATTTTTGCTTTTTCATCTTTTCTTCTTTTGTAATAATTAACACAAGGTCTTTTTTATGATCGATGTTTGTCACACCTCAAGACCCAACCAGTTAACTGAAAGTTATTAAGATTGATTCAGACACAGTGCATGACATGGAGATTAAAGTTTCCAAAATATAGAATAAGACAGAAACATCTGTGATAATTAGGCACAAACTCAGAGCTCCCAGTGATAAACAGTACATCTCAGAGAGTGGGTCATGAACAGGGATGGTAAACACCTGGTCCTCATGTGGTGTCTCCTTTATCTATACTTAACAGACACCAAGTTTAATCACTATATTCTTTCCCATTGGGTTGCAACTTTACCTCACCATCTTTTTCAACCTAGTGCTCAAAGTCACTGCCAACAACTAATTACAAATGCATTTTGGCCAGGCGTGGTGGCACATGCCTATAATCCTAGTACTTGGGAAGATGGGACAGGAGGATCTCAGGTTCAAGGCCAGCCTCAGCAACCTAGTGAGACCCTCAGCAATTTAGTAAGACCCCACTTCAAAATAAAAAATAAAATAGGGCTGGGGGTCTAGCTCAGAGATAGAACACCCCTGGGTTCAGTCCCTAGTAAAACACACACACACACACACACACACACACACACACACTTCATGTGAAATAAGGACTACAGTTTTGAAATTCTTCTTGTTTCAGATTAGGCTATGGTCGCAAGTAGAGGAGGGACTCTATCACCTGAGCTTCGGCAGGAAGCTTGCCAGGCCAGCCACCAGGCAAGAATGAACAATGCTCAATACCTGTTAAATTAGAAAGTGAACCAAAGTATGGAAGAACAATGATAATTCCCTTCTACCTTGCAGCATGTATCATGCCCTCAGTATATAATACGGCAAGTGCTTACCTGGCTGAGAACTGAGCAAAAGCAAGAAGGCTGCTGCACTTCACAAAGGGAAGTTGCTGATTGAGAGATCAGAAAGCAAGTCTGAACCGGATGACTGCAAAGGTGTTATTTCAAGGTTTTCTGGGGGGGGGGTACTCTCACCTGGGGTGTCTGAAATAAATTCAAAGGCATTCTTGATTGTGATTTCCTTATCTGATTACTTTATAAAATATCATCAGAATGCCAAATAGAGTGCACAGTAAAAAAATGATTATTGACTCCAACTGAATGTTTGACAAAGTGTGTTGTTTGATAGACAAAGCTACATTACACGTCTTGGTGTTTAGCACAGAGTTAAGGTTACAATTGTCGATGGCACTGGGAGACAGCTACGATTGGCATGCCATGCTGCAGGTCTAAGAAATTGCCCATCTTAACTGTGGGGATTGCCACCTAGAATGTCAGCAATTGTTCACAAATCCTACACACACATCTGTATCAAGAGAACAATGGCATGTCCTCTGGACAATGAGGTACTGAGTTTCATGTATGCCAGCCTGCACGGGTTGGAGAACTCAGAACATCCGGGGGTGGAATCACTGCTCCCACTTTAACACAGCAGCTTCTGCATAGTGCAGATGCAGTAACACACGCAGGCTGCCTGAAAATATTTGTTGAGCTCTACGGGAGGGCCACCAGGGGAGTGACTGACCAAAGACTATATTATAAACTGCTGAGTTCTGTCACTCAGAAAACCTCCTGGAAACAATTTAGCCCTGAAATGTGATCACTTGGGAATCTGGCTACAAAACTATAATACATTTTGTCTGTATTTAATACTTTGATCAACTTTCAGCAGAGAACAGACAGTGGGAGCTTCCAAACAATCCCTAGAAATGTGATAAGCTGCTTAACAACCACAACCAGGAAAGGGGAGAAAAGAAAACTTCCATATAGAATATTGGATGCAGTTCAACATGCCACGCAAAAATCCATCAATAGGTTTTGACAAACCAGTACTCAGTAAAGAGGATTCGTGATTCTTTTTCCTGGTCAGTTGATTCAGATTAAGAAATCCCTAGGATTAAAGTCCTGTAGCCTGACAGTCAGCTGATAACTGGCCTTTTTATCCTGGACATGATGCCTGACTTGTTTAGTTTGCCCTTTGGAAGCATAAATAATTTCAGGTATCTCAAATCACCATAAAAAGTGAAAATCAAAGACCCGTCCTCATCCTGCACACTGATGAATTTGCCATTTGGAAGATGCCAGCCCCCCCAGGCCACATCAGGATTTGCAACCTATGTCCATCAGTGGTGATGCCATCAGTAACACTCCGCCAAGCACCCTCCAGACCAGAGGCGACCCTGTGATCTCCATGTTCTGCATCCTTGTGCAGAGGCGTTCATCTCTTTCCCACCGGATCAAACACTGAGATTCCAATTAAAGTGGCTGGTAAGGAGACTTTGGATTTTATGGAAATATTTTCATTAGCCAAAATAAATGCATTCATACAGTATTTTTCTAGGTACATTATTCTTTGTCTAGTTTGCATTTTGCTTATTTTGCCAGGAACAAGAAAAATCCTTTCTGGCCAAAAAGAGAAGTATTCAAAAAGAAAACATGGAAGAAAAAGCAACAGTTGCTGGAACATTTTATTCAGACCTCCCTCTTCCTGAAACTTTATCTGGCTAGTCATTTTAGAAAACATAACACATAATCTGCTAAAAATTTAAAAAGTGGGAATTTTTATTATCAATCCCCATGCTCTGACCAAAACTTTCTCTTCTACCTCTAAGGGCCAAATTCTGCATTGACATATGCTTTTCTTTCCACAGCCTCTCTGGATTTCATGGTGGATAAAATTATTCCAAGATTTTAGAAATTGGATGACTTTTGAGTTCATAATGGTTTTGTGAGAAATAAGATTATGCTGTGAAGAGAGCAGTAAACTGAGATCTAATTTTTCCAGTGATTTTTTTCTGGCTCAAACAATTAATTAAATTTTGGTGGCACCATAGAGACATTTGTTTCTTACCTGTCTTGCTTAGTGCTGCAGAGTGGAAGAAGAAGATGAGAAAGAAACAAGCTAGGTTTTGAAATTTGGAATTTAGAATCGAGTTCTAACTGTACCTCTTCCTTGCTGCATGAAAGCTATCTGACAACCCTGAAACCTAGCTCTCTCATCTTCTCTTTCTCTCTCCTAATTATCTATCTGATTACTTACTATTTGATTGCTCAATAATCAAAGGATTATTGGGAGGAATAAGCAAAAGAGGAAACACTCAGGCCAGCAGTGTTAGGAACGCAGTAGGTCCTCCAAAACCATGAGTTTCTGTTCATTTCGCTGTTCATCTAAGTAGACCTCTCACCTGGAGGGCCTGTTAAACACAGGTTCCGTGGCCACATCCTCAAGAACCCTGATTCAATTCACCTCTGGGTAGGCCTCAGCATTTTTACCTCTAACTAATCCCCAGATGATGTTGACTCTGTTGATCAAGGACACACTTTGTATGTCTTCAACCATTCTAACTGATAGTAAACCCATTTCATCTCTTGGGCCAACTCCACTTGATTGGCATGTTCTGTTGAGAAAGATTCTGAGGCCATGTCAGGCCAGGGAGAGATTATGGTTTTGGAATGACAAACATTTAACATCTCTATCCTCCCTATAATAACTTTTTTCTTCCTTCTTACCACTTTCCCATCTCTCAGTCAAAATCCTAAATCAACTTCAAATAATTGCAAATCTCAAGTCATAAAGCCAGTCTTCACACATGATCAAAACAGAGGAGAACAATTTCATTCCCTTCCTCCTTTCAGTTCCAGAGACACCTACAGAAGAGTCAGAAACAGATGCCTATATTCATGTCCATCAGCTACGGAAGCCCATAAGGCCCAGAGAAATGAGTCATAAAACTTATCTGACTAAGCACCAGACCCTAATATGTGTTTTTATACACATTATTTTATTATCTCCAGACTAGAAATGAATAAAAGATGTTTGGAAAGTGTTTTAAAGTAATTTTCCCAAGGTCATCAAGGAAGTATGCAAAATATTTCTAATCCCCAAGATAAGGTTTTTAATCTGTATAGAAGTATGAGATAGAAACATTCAAATATTGTCTCTGATTGTTTAAAAGAAATGTAAACCTTTGAGGGCTAGGATTTATTGTTTTTTTTCATAGAGTGAGTGAAAGTCATAATTCTCATATATCACATTTAAGTGAAGTACCAAACATATATATAAATGAAGTTCTATGCAATTGTAGAGTCACCTTTCCTAAATATAAATCATATATACATACCATGGTTTAGTATTCTTCAATATTTTGTTATCAACTCCTCTTACTACAAAAGTATCTCATGTGAAAAACAACATATCTTAACTCAGGACTCATGATTCTTGTTCATCCCAGGTTTTAAATCTAACACAATATCCAATGCTTTGCTACACTTCAATATTGGATGTCCCTTTACTTGGAAGGCACCAGAGTCATATTTTATTAAAGATTTCTTGCTTCTGCATGTTCACTATCAAATTAATTTAATTTATGTGTATCCATGCTTGATTCACTCATTACTTTTAAGGAAAAGCATATTTCAAAGCAAGTCAGTTCATTGGTAAATTACATGTATGCTGCAATATAATTTAATGATAAAGAAAGGACTGATATAAAAATCACTCTCTCAAAGCTCTGGAGAATGTAGTAGTGGTAAAAGCAGGACTTTTTGCCCCCAGGGTGCTGTTATGTTTATGAATATGGATAATCAAAGCTATTTTGAAATGTCACTCATTCTATTCCTTTTATTTGGAGAAAATTTCTTCTTTGAAATAACATATTTGTTTGATAGAAATTAATTTGGCACTTGTGAAAGGTGCTTTGAGGCTAGTACTATCGGTTGTGTTGAAGCTTTCTTATTCTCTTGGACAGCTCATATTGTCATGAGCACCACAGAGGGAAGCAGCCTAGTGTTTGTTTTGCTTTGCACCTTACAAAGCTGTCTTTGAGATCAAAGGGATTCCTGTGTGAGAAGGAGGGCCACGGAGCAAATAGGCAGCTGATGCCAACCAGGCAGGCGAGTCTGATTGCGGAGACCAACTTCCAAGCTACCAAAAATATCATTGGCTAACTTACAGAAACAAGAATCAACAGGCTTATAGAGTTTGAAGCCCAATGGTACATTAGAGAAAAACTACTCTGATATTTTTGTTTCACAACTGATTATACTGAAGGAGAGAATGCATCTGAGACCACAAAATCAATTGAAAAACAAAAACAAAATTTTATTATAATAATCATAGATAATACTACTAGAAAACTTTTGAGTCCTGGCCCATGCCAGAATAAAAATCAGGTGATACATTCACCAGTAGGCAGCCACCTGCAGGCAGGGAAGAGCTTCAGGATTCTAAGTAGAAGACAACCAGGAGTTGTCTTTTGCAAAAATAAAAAATAAATGAGATTTATTATTCTACTCCTTTTATTTATGTCTACAAGGGTCTTAATGAACTAGAGAGAAAGTTACTGCAAACATATAAAATTCTTTTTCTACAGGATATCTTTTGTTCTGTTTAGGAACAATTTTGACTAAAGTGTGTCTTGTCTATATGGTGACTTTCAAGGAGTCAGATTCACTAAGGGACCTATAAAAAGACAACCTAGGAAAACACAAGCATCAAGACAGAATCCTTTATTAAAAATCTGGAAAAAGAAAAAAAAGAAATTTGTGTGCATTTCACACTTCAGCCTATGACATGACACCCAGGAGGAACTATGGTACCACACCTAGCTTCGCCATAGACTTAGGAAGTTGAGACTATGATTCTAAAATAGACTTTATCCAAGCAAATCTACTGCAGGACTTGGATCTTCAAATTAGGATAAAGATAGTAATGGAGTAAAAATCTACAAGTTACACACACACACGTACACACACAAATAATGTCCCCCAGAATGAACTCCAAATTCCACAAAAAAAACTTAAATTGCCATACTTACCAGCAAGGTGGTTAAATATTTGTCTTCTTTGCCAACTAATGCACATACTTAAACAGCACAGGTACCTATTTATTTATAAGGCTGGTGTAGATTACCTTGTTACCATGGGAGATGGTTCACGTTGATCAGGCTCTAACTGCGAGCTTCCTATCTCTGCTCTGGGGAGGAGTAGATGGCTCCTGTTACTGAAAGTGAGGGTGTTCTCTATGTGATCGGCCCTGTCAGTGTGTTTGTCTGAATCATTTCTAACAATGTTAGCGGTTACTCTAGGTAACCAGGAATTGTTTTCTTTTTTGAGTATCAGATTCATTTATAGTAGCATGCATACCAGAATTCGAGTGGAGGAAATGATAGTGTAAAATTAGCAACTTGGTTCTTTGGTGTGTATCCTAAGGGAACTATTCTGTATTTCCTGGACCTCCATGCTATTTCACACCTATGTAAATTAAACTATGTTCTAGATGCTTAGAGTACTGTTCTAGATGTTCTATGATGTTCTAGACATTCTAGATGCTTAGAGTACTGTTTCCTTTCCCAATTATGCATTCCTGTTTGCCTCCTGAAGATTCTGTTTCCTTTATTTTTTCTTTAGTATTAGAGAAAACTATATGTAGAATATTTATTACAAATTGTTTTTGTTATTTAATGAAATATTTTGGAGATTATTCCATACTGTCACTCTATATCAACGTATATAGATGCATTTTTAATGCACTACAAAGTTTTCCATTGGATCACATAATGTAATCTACTTAAGAAACACCTATCAAAGAATATAAGTAGTGTTTTCTCTTTGTATAATTACAAAAGAGGATGCAAAGATTGTGTGTTTGCGTGTATATGTGTCTTTGAACAAGTGAAACTACAGCTAGAAATTGCTGGGTTAAAGAACACATTTATTTTAAATTTTAGCAATAATTTCCAAATTGCTTGTGGGGGCCCAAAGGATAATAGAGGCCAGCGGTTAGCACATAACTCCTTGCTGCTGCACATGTGTACACATCTCGCGCAGCTGCAGATGTGTAATGACCAAGCACAATGCAATACACATGCGCACATCACACTGACATGGATTTGCGCCATTTTGTGCAGAACCCTATATAAGGAACGGGTCTGCAGCATGAAGTTCCTTTTGTTCTCCTCCAGATGGTGACCCTGTGTGTGTTCTTCTTCCTGGGGATCTCACCACAGAAACTTCCCTGCAACTGTAGCTGCCCCACAACAGGGCTCCTGACGTTGCTCTATCAAATACTTAGAACAACAGAAACAAGAGTTAAGAGTTCTTGTTTGCCTACCCCAGAGCCAACACCCTACTATCAAACTTTGTTTTTCTTTGACTAGTAAGGGGTAAAAAATAGCATCTTGTTTTTACTTGAGCTTGCATTTCTTTAAATATGTGTGAAGTTGAGCTTAATTTTGTAGACTTTCTAAGGCATTTGTATCCTGTTATTTTGAATTTCTTTAAACCTATTTTTTTAATTTCAGGTACAGCTGGAAAGCATGAACATTTTAAACACTAATCTAATTTACAATCACAGTTTATTTTATCCTCCCTCTCTCTCCACCCCTCTCTGCATCTTTTCTATTTGTCCTTGTTAAATCTTCTGTTGTTTCAACTGCTCTGCTGGGCTGTTTCATGAAGCCATCAATCGCTAGCTTGATGTCTTCCCAGCCTGGTACTACATGCTCCTGTAAGTATAGCTGTTGTCTTCTTCACTCAAGTTTCTGGTCATGTGTGCAGTGGCCAAGGCCTGTCCTGTTCAGACTCTGTGGCCCTCAGCTGAGTTCCTGCCCATTCTGACAGTATCCTGCCTGGCCTCTTAGTCCTGGGTGTGCTATGGAGACTGGGTTTACCACCTCTGCCCTCTGATACATGATTGAGAGAAGTCTCCTACACAGGAGCTAGAAATGGAGAGTATTTAAATAAGTGTTGTTCTGCAGCATTTAAATGAGCGTTGTTCATCCCCACCTCTCACACTCATTCTGCCTTCTCGTGACTGTTTTTGTCAGTTGTTTAATCAATCCTGATGAGCCATATCTTAACTACTGAAAGAGGAGGGAAGAAAAGCTGAGGGAAACAGGTTCCTGATTTAGTTTATAATATCCTCTGACTAAATGAACAAAAGTTCTGGGCTTGCTCTTCCACCAATCGGTTCTTAAATGATATGGAGTCATCTGACTTATCAATACATTCACAGGTGGTTTTTATTTTCTTTCCTTTAGAGTGGCAACTGTACTTCTTGAAAATAAAACTGATCATTAGTTGAATGAGCCTAAATCAATCCCCTCTGCCCTTCTCTTTATTTCTTATTGTGGTCATCTTATTTTCATCAGTAGATGATTCAAATATATTCTAATTCCTTAGCACATCCTTCCAAATCTTTTCTCCCACTTTTTTTCCACTGGGATGTGCTATCTCGACATACCCAGAGAGCTATGTCCCAGGGCACAAGAGATGCCCAAATCTCTTCCTCCAGGGGCAAAGGGTGGGGTCTACTTTAAAAACCACAGCATGTCTAAATTTATGCCCAAATACATTGGTCTATGATAAAGTGTTAAGTGGGATTTTTGTGGGAAAATATATGGTAAAGAAAACAATTCAGAAGAAGCTCACATCCTTAAAAATTGGCCATTGCACAGGGTTCAGGAATTGTCTGGTCACAATATGTTTACATGTGGTCTGAGCATTTGCTTAATGTGATCCTGTGCTTAAGTGCATATAGGTTCAGCCAAAAAAGAGAAAGATGAACATCAAAGTTGTTGCAATGCCAGAAGAAAATTATAGGGTGTTTCCACATTTGAAAGATCACTGGTTTTCACTATTGGTTTGGGGCGATGAATTATCCATAAATAAAAACCGTAGAGACCTCTGACCAAAAACATATACTGTGCTTACAAAAAGTACAAGTTCAATGAGTAGCTTCTCCTATCACAAAAGATCAAGTGTATTTAATTAGGAAAGAAAAAGAAGAACCGAAGGCATCAAAGTAGCTTGGGAAATGTTCTGCCAACACATTCTAGAGGTTTTTTTTTATAATATTAACTTATTTCTGTAACAACAAAAAACCAGGGAAAAGTTTTTAATTAATTTTATTTAGGAATGTTTGTAAATAATGATGACTTTCATGTATAGACTGCTTACTCTGTTGTGCAAGGCATCATGCTAGCACGTTTGCATGCATCATCTCCTGTGATTCTCACAATAATTCTATGTATTGGTCAACATGGGCTCTGCAGCCATGACCAAGAATCCAGAAATCTCTAGCCAGGCATGGTGGAGCACGCTTGTAATCCCAGTACTTGGGAGACTGAGACAGGAGGATCGCAGGTTCAAAGCCAGTCTTGGCAACTTAGGCCCTCTGCACCTTAGTGAGACCTTGTTTCAAAATAAAAAATAAATAGGACTGGGGGTGTAACTTAGAGATAGAATGACCCTAGGTTCAATCCCCAGTACCACACACAAGAAAAAAAAAGAAATAAAGAAAAGAAAAATACTGGAGTGTTTCCATAGCTACTCCACCATCATTGTTCTGTTAACATTGGTGAGGGTGCCTTATTAACCTTTTATCTAATAAGCTTCACAATGAAAGATCAACAAATAAACTGAATGTAGATGTGGTATAGATTTTTCATGAATCCAATCATGTGATTATTTCTGGACTCTTCAATTAGATTATAAATGAAAGACTCCCACTCTCGTTATCTCTATAATCCTGAACACAGTACTCATAGTAAATAGTAAATAAGTGTTGGTTGATCGAAACAATTTTCAGCTCCCCACTAATATTTTCCATTTTGGATAGTTATTTGTATTTTCATCTCCTGATAACAGAAGAAAAGGTAAAATATCTTAAATAAAGGTAAATATCCTTCTAGACAAAGAAGATTATTTTAATTTTTCTAGCCTTGCCTTTCAATTTGGAAAGAAAACAGCACTTTGAAATTATTGGAAACTGTCACACACCATAAAGTAGCACTACTACCAGTCAGGCATCATAATTTTATATGATTTGGCTATTGTGTACTTTTTAACACATGCTTATTTTCAGTTTCTAGGACAGTTATAATTTTGCATGAGTTTTTACCAGATTTCCTCCTCTGCCTTTATATATTTTAAAATATTCTGTCCTTTTTCATATTCTTCTATCTTCTTATTTTGCTTTTTCCCCATTTCTTCAACTCTCCTTTGCTATGTTATTTTTTATCTCTTAAAATAATATCCAAGCTGGTGTTTATCCACTGTTTTGTTTTTTCTTAATTGTTCCTTTGTTCTCGGTTGTCCTGCTGCTTTCACTTTCCAGCTTTAGCTGACCTGTTTGTGGCCCCAACACCCCTGACACTGATCTTGGTACCAACACATTCTTAAGTGATGCTGGTACACTTGTTAGGTGGTAGCATCAAGTCTTTGTCTACAGCCCCAAACCATGTTCATTTGGTTTTCTCCCCCAGTTTCCATAACATTGGTTGGGCCTTTTGTCTTTTCTTCTTTTCTGTCCTCAAAAACTATTACATATATTCTCTAACATCCCATCTTAAGTACCTAATGCCTTTAACACTCTGTTCATAACGTATCTTTTCCCTTTTTTTCATATAACTTCTATATAATTATGTGTTCATGAACAAATGTTTACATGAACATTATGACATGAATGAACTTATGTCCTTTTATATGAATGCACATATTGATACTTTCAAGCACTTTGAATAAAATGACCAAGTAATCAAGTCTGCTTGAGCACAAGTTGTTTTGCTATTATCATTTTCATATTTAATTTTTTTTTTGCGGTACCGGGGATTGAACGCAGGGGCGTTCTACCTCCACGCTACGCCCCCAGCCCTATTTTTTATACTTTATTTTGAAACCGGGTCTCACGAAGTTGTGGAGGACCTCACTAAGGAGAGAGAGAGAGAGAGAGAGAGAGAGAGAGAGAGGGAGAGAGAGAGCGAGAGAGCTGAGGCTGGCCGCAAACCCGGATCCTCCGGTCTCCGCCTCCCAAAGTACTGGGATTACAAGAGTGCGCCACCATGCCCGGCTCATTTTCATATTTGAGTGATTAAAATTAAAGACAGCAGTGGTGTCTTGAATTTCTTTCTATCCAATGAGTTACTTCCTTAAAAATTGTCAAGCTCAGGCCGGGCGTGGTGGCGCACGCCTGTAATCTCAGTACTTGGGAGGCGGAGACCTGAGGGTCCAGGTTCGTGCCCAGCCTCAGCTACTTAGTGAGGCCCTTTGCAACTTCGTGAGACCCGGTTTCAAAATAAAGTATAAAAAAAAGTGCCAGGGGTGTAGCTGGGAGGTAGAACGCCCCTGGGTTCAATCCCCGGTACCGCAAAAAAAAAAAAAAATTGTCAAGCTGATTACTAGACACCTCAACATCAGCATGATAATGATTGTCATAAAAATCAGTCCTTTAAATTTTTTAACAAATATTTATCGGATGCCTACTAAGCCCCAGGGGTTATGTTAGGTGCTGGAATCATATTAGAGAAAAACACAGACAAAATGTGTTCTCATAGAGCTTACAGTTTGGTCAGGAAGAAAGAAAATAAAAGCAAAGCAAACAGAATTATAAAAGATTTTGAGTCACAAAGTTATTTGATTAAAGAAAAATAACAACTACAGGTCAATAATATGCTAAAGCAGACATATTGAAGCTGTTCTCTAGTAGAAAAGAAGGTTCTTGTCTACTAGAATAGGGTGGGGTCTGCAAAGACCTTGAGAGGGAAAGACTCAGGGAGTTGGTACAGTGGAGAGCTAGTTACTGTGATGTAAGACTGCTGAACAAGAGGAAGGGTTGTGTTGTGAGGTAGTGTCCCAATCAAGACCAATCAGACCACCAAAGGTGTTAAATGAGTCTTTATTACTAGCCAGTAAGACTACACAGGCATGAGAGCCAGGTGCAGTACTTGACTGCCTTCCAGCGTTTTCTTATATAGGGTAAGATACAATACAAGCTCAGGTAAACTGAGGTTCCCATGGCAGGTTTCAATAGCAGGGAGTGGGAAGCCCCTATGGTTCCCATAGTATTCAGGTATGTCAAGCAAGCCAAATATAATGAAATACAGAGGCAAGAATAAGCGGTTAGCAAGATAACAATAACACAATGAGTTATAATATGTTGTTATGACAATCCATTAACTAACCTACCAATGTCCTGGTTTAATTTTTTTCAAGGCCAATTTCCCTGTTTTAGGGCCAGGTTTGAGGTCATTCTGAGTAACAAGTATGGAGTCACTCTAGCTAACAAGTTACTCTGGCTAACAAGCTCTAACTACGCATCATCACAGTTGGAATACATGGAGTGTGAAATAAAGGCAGATACCAGGCCATACAAGACCTTGAGTGGGATTTAAATTTTCTTGTGGTGGAAGTGGGGAGCACATGATGAGTTTTAAGCAGTAGAGTGGCATGGTTCTATTTATGTTTGCACCAGCATGTATTTATCAAGTGCCTACCATGTGCCAGGCACTGTTTTAGATGCTGGGGATGCAGCAGTGAACAATATATATAGTGGCACACAAATTTCTAGTGTTTTTAAAATATCCTAGTGTTAGCTGTGTGTGGTGGTGCATGCCTGTAGTCCCAGTACTTGGGAGGCTGAGACAGGAGGATCACAGGTTTGAGGTCAGTGTATGGTAATTTAGTGAGACTTTGTTTCAAAATAAAAAATTAAAAATTAAATAAGGCTGGGAGTATAGGTCACAGGTATAACAACCCTGGATTCAATTCCCAGTACAATACAAACAAAATAAAAGATAAGGGAGCCAAAATTATGAGGAGACCAATAAGGAATATCACAGGAGTCCACTAGAGAGATGTTGAATGCAGGACTCCAGTCGAAAGACACACTACCCAGGAAAATTTTATGAATAAGATCAACATTAATTGTCATATTTGTTATAACAATTCATATATATACATATATATACATTCCCTGTCTTTAAAATTGAACCAGGGTAAAATTGAACAGAATAAAAGTATAAAGTAATATGCAGTGAAGAATGTACACTAATCACTAAATCAAGATATATTGTGTGCAGATATTAATACCAGTTGTATTAGAGATTTAACATAGGTAATTAAAACCATGAACTCATAAAATAATAAAATATAGAGGAATGTTTTCCCAATCTTGAGGTGGGGTAATCCTTTCTTTTTTTATTTTTTGCGGTACTGAGGATTGAACCCAGGGACATTCTACCTCTGAGCTACACCCCCAGCCCTATTTTTTATTCTTTATTTTGAAACAGGGTCTCACTAAGTTGCAGAGGGCCTCACTAAGTAACTGAGGCTGGCCGCGAACCCGGATCCTCCTGTCTCAGCCTCCCAAGTAGTGGGATTACAAGCGTGCACCACCATGCCCAGACTGGGATAAGCCTTTCTAAGCATAACATAAACAATAGGTTATGAAGCCAAGAAACAAAAGGAAAAGGATGAAAAGTTTGAGTATAAAAATCAATCAATAAATAACTTCTATAAAACAAAAGTGCCATAAATTTAGTTTAAAAAATAAAAAACTGGGGCGGAGGGGACTGAAAATATGCATATAAGGGTTTGATAATAGGGAAAGACTTCCAAGAAATCAATACGAAACATTTTTTAGAAATTCATTCGAATTTCTGTCAATGAGCAGGACATATTCCATCTAACTTAAATGTTGGCTATTATGCTCATTCAACAAAGTTTGATAAATCTTTATTGAGTGCCTAATACGTGCTAAGTGCTATGGAGAGCAAGAAGAACAAGAGACATGTGTGCCACTTATATGATAAAAGTACTTCAAAATACTAGAAGCTACAGAATCATCTCTCTGCATCCCCAATACTAATAAGTAACTCAAATATTTTTTCCCATAGTACTATAATTATTTCCATTGTTCTTTGGAAATATACTTTGCACATGATGGAGTTCCAAAATGGGGTTATTAGATATTTTTGAAGGAATTTTCCTGTTTTCTGATTATTCATCCTTTTAACAAATGTATTGAGCTCACACTTTCTACTAGGCTACAGAATATAGTAAGACAGTAAAGCAAGTAGAGGTGGTTCTTGCTTTCAAGGAAGTTACAGCTTAGAGGAAATGCAGACTAATAAATAATGAAGTTTAGAGTGGAAGATACATAGCTGGGCATGGTGGTGCATGCCTGTAATCCCAATGCTTAGGAGGCTAAGACAGGAGGATCTCAGGTTCAAGGCCAGCCTCAGCAATTTAGCCAGAACCTCAGCAACATAGAGAGACCCTGTTTCAAAAATAAAATTAATTAATTAATTATTAATAAAATAGGGATGGGGGTATGGCTTGAAGGTAGAATGCTCCTAGATGCAATCCCTAGTAACACACACACACACAGAATGGAAGGTGCATGCTGTGAGAGAGGAGCATGTGGGACTGGATAAGAATACAGAGAAGGATCAATTAAATCGGGCTCAGGGGTAAGGAGAAGGTCCATGAAGCCCCCTGGGTGATATAGGTAACATTTAGAAAGTCTTGAAGATCGAGCAGATTTTAGCCAAATGAAGGAGAGGGGGCATTCTCAGCAAAAGGACTAGACTGTTCAGGGGCGGGAGTGAAGCATCAGGTGTGCCTAAGAAACTGCTAAAGACTACAGTGCTCATGACAATGAGGGCTAGGGGTGCAGCTAAAAGACACACAGGGAAGCTCTGCTGAGCTTTCAAAAATTATTCTGAGCTGGGAGTGTTGGTGCATACCTAATCCCAGTACTTGTGCACCTGAGACAGGAGGATCACAGGTTTGAGGACAGCCTCAGCAATGTAGTGAGTCTCTCAGTAACCTACTGAGACCTATTTCAAAACAAAAAATAAAAATAGGGCTGGGGTATAGCTCAGAGGTAGAATGCCCCTGGGTTCAATCCCAAGTACCATAAAATTAGTAAATAAATGAATACCATTCTGAAAGTCGTATAAGCAGGGGTAGGACAAGATCCTTTAAATGTAGCAATGGTTATCCTGAAAACAGCGTGGAAGCACTAATTAGGCGGCACTTGCATAAAAACATCTCAAAAGAGATGGAAACTGAATGAAAGCAAATATGAGAAAATTTAAAAACATGGATGGCCTATCAGATGGGTGGGAAAGGACACGTGAAGGAGACGTGTTCAGAATGACTCCATATTTTCTAGCCGGGATGTTGCAGTGAATAACAGCTCCATTCCTGAAGATAAAGCGCATAGAGCAGGTTTGGAGGTGAGAGGCGCATTCCACTGGGCCACACTGGCTTTAAGGTGACCTGTGAATCTAATTGAGCAAAATCAGGAGGCCACTGAGCCTGGTTCAGGAGCTCAGGAAAGACGACTAGACTGAACGTTAGTATTTGTTACGATACAAATAGTAATGGAAACCGTGGATTAATAGACGCCCACTCGGGAAGAATAGGTTGAGTGCAAAGAAAGGAGGTCTTAAAGGGTGTTCTGAGAAGCCGACTGACAGTGGGAGGAGAGGAGGGAAAGAGCCGTCAGAGGCAGATGGGAATCAGAAGCCTCTGACACAAACCCAAGGGGGGAGTTTTAGAATGTGTGATTGATAAATTTCAAGGTAAATTAAAACATAAATTTGTCTCTTAAAATGATTTGGGTGATATGTGCAATATCATTTAGTTTTACAGATTTAAGTATTACTTGTATACAGATGATTCCCAAATGTTTATATAGACAGTTTTATTTCCTAAACCTTTATTATGCATTTCAGTTACTTTCTGAAAGTCTCCTTCTGTTAGTCCCAAAGTATCTAAAAAGCAATATGTTTTAGTAATAAGTGTGCAGACTCATGAGCCAGGCCACCATTGTTTGATCCCTGCTCCCTCACTTCACACGGTAAAGGACTTGGCCTTTCTATGTCTTCATTTGTTTAGGGAGGATAACAATAGCTTCTTAGGATCGTCATAAGGATTAAATGAGATAATACGTGGAAAGTGATGAAAACAGTGTGTAGCAGAGTGAGTTCACAATAATTATATGCAAAACTAAATATATCAACTTCTCTCTCAAATGCCCTATTCTTATATTTACTCTATTTTAATGGCCCGACCAGCTTGGCGTCACTCAGGCTGTACCGTCGGCGTCATCCACTAGAATGTGGACTCTGGGAGCTGAGGAGGCTCCTGCCTTGTCAGCTGCTCTGTTGGCACCACTAGTGTGCCTCACACTGGGTGTTCAATGGATGTTTGTAGTGAGTGAATGAATGAATGAATGAATGCCTCACAATTATTCGTGTGTGTGTGTGTGTGTGTGTGTGTGTGTGTGTGTGTGAGAGAGAGAGAGAGAGAGAGAGATTGAACCCAGGGGCATTTTACCTCCAAGCTATATCCCCAGCCTTTTTTATTTTTTATTTTGAAACAGTGTCTCACTAAGTTGCTGAGGGTCTTGCTAAGTTTTTGAGGCTGGCCTCAAACCTGTGATCCTCCTGTCTCAGTTTCCCAAGTACTGGGATTACGTGTATGTGCCACCACTCCCAGCCCATGATTATTCTTTATTCTCCTTATTCAGAACATAGCAGTGGTCATTGATTCTACGTTTATAATATCATCCACTATTATATCTTGGTTTTGTCTACTGTGTCCAGATTGTTCTTAACTTTTTTTTGTGTGTGTGGAACTGGGGATTGAGCCCAGGGGCATTCTACCTCCGAGCTACACCACCAGCCCTATTTTATTTTTATTTTGAAACAGGGTCTCACTAGAGTGATGAGAGTCTCACTACTTGCTGAGTCTGTCCTCAAACCTGCGATCCTCCTGTCTCAGCCTCCCAAGCACTGGAATTACAAGTGTGTGCCCCCACGCCCGGCTCGTCTCAACTTTTAGTGAACATTAAACTGGCCTCCTTGTGTCTAGTCTCCATTCTACCTAGGATCCCTTCTACTTTTTACCCCTCCCACTAACACTCCATGGAAAGGCTGCCCATACATTGACAGTCTTCAAACAGTTCTGGTTCAAATACAAACTTGCTGTTCTGGAACTTGAAGCTTTTTATATCACAGATCCTCTTTCCCAGTCTTAGGTACTGAGTTGGATCAGAGAACTAAAAGGTAAATTGATCATTTACTTTTTAAATAATAAATATGTTTAAATAAATAAATAAGAAATACCCATTGAAGTATCAAAAATATAGCGAAGAAGATAAGTATTGTCTTAGGAGAAAGAGTCTTAAAGATTGGGGGTGTAAATGATTTGGGTGATGTGTGCAAAGATCATATGTTTTCTATCATATGCGGAAGCTAGAGAGTAATTGGGATACAAGAGGGACTTTAGACAATGAAGGAGAAACCCCAGTGGAGTGAGAGAGGTGGTCTAGGGGAGGGTGGTGGGAATGGGGGAGAATTAATAAAGGAAATACTTCCCCTGATGTTATGTATATATGTGAAAATACCAATGCCAATCTCAATTTCTTGTATGGGGAAGGGGAGGGAGTGGGGAAGAGCTGAGGGGGAAGCTCACCAAGTGCTGTGTGCATGTATGTCACTATCACTATGAGCTACATTATGATGTGAGACTACCAATCAAATATATATATAAAATAGATGCATGTGTCCTAATGACTAGAAGTTCTGAGAGCGATGGTGTCATCCACAAAGACAAACACGGTATTCGCTCTGCTCTGTAAGGCTCCAACAATGTTAGGTAACCTGAATTCTAGTGGACTAAGTTAACAAATGCTGCAAAACTTTATCCAGCAATGCTAAATGACCTGAAAGGATTAAAACTTTGCGCGTACCCGGGAGCTGGGGATTAGTATGACAGAGTAGAAGGTTATGATTGTCATAGTTAAACAGACAGATGATTACATTGGAGTTGCTTCCTTTGGTTTTCTGCTCCAAAGATGGATTATCTAACAGCTTTCACCTGGAGTAAAGGTCAAGAGGTGACTTCAAGGGGAGAAGAGGAGTGGCCCAGCAGAGCCAGATAGATGAGAAATCCAGGAGGAAATGGAGGTAAGTGAGTGAGACAGGACATGGACCATCAGCAGTTGCTCACATTTAGCTGAGTGCATGGAAGATCCTACAGTATAAGTTGAGATGATTAGAAATATTATTTAAATCCAAAATATCATGATCCTGGAGGCACCTTTTGCCTGTGTTGTTCACTGATCATTCTCCAAAGCAGTGGCGGTACACAGCAGGTTTTAGCAAATATGTGTGGAGTGGATGATTGAATTTATTGATGATATTTGGCAGGCAGATCCAAGAAAAGGACCAAAATTACTAGAAAAAAAAAGATCTAGAAGAAAATATTTCTTTAACTTTAATTGTGAAAGACAATGCCATGAAACTTGCATAGAAATGAACATCTAGCAGAAGAAATGGCTCCAAAAGGAAAAAAATTTTTGAAACCATAATACGCAGGCTATGAATAGAATGTGCCAAAGCCCACGGCTTATTGACATACTTTCCCTGGTCTGTTACAATAATGTGTTCCATTAAGTATATTAAAACTAAGAGGCACAGCACATCTTCCTCTGAAGAATGAGGTGTGTCAATACAGACTTTGGCCTTAATGCTCAGGAGACATTTGACTTAACAAAGGCTTAATTGTTTCAATACTAACTAAATATTAAGAATCACAAACATTACTGGGCATGGTGGTGCATGCCTGTAATCCCAGTCCTTGGGAGGCTGATACAGGAGGATCACAGGTTCGAGGACAGCCTCAGCAACAAAGTGAGACTCTCAGCAACCTAGCAAGTCTCTGTCTCAAAATAAAAAAATAAAAAGGGCTGTGGGTGTAGCTCAGAGGTAGAATGCCCCTGGATTCAATCCCCGGTTCAAAAACAAAAAAGAATCACAATCATTAATAGTAATCTACATTTCTTTAACCTACTACATTTACAAATACTCTTCATTTCTGCTAGCTCACTTGTCAGTTGGAAGAAGTCTCTCTTAGGCATGACAGAGGTGTCCTACAGATTAGTATCTGAAGCCCAGGGAGCTTACAGGACTTACTCTGGACCACCTGATTAGAGGCAGACCTGGAACTAGAATTTCATGTGCCCAGCCCAAACCAGCATTCTTTCCAGTACCCCACATAGACAGATCTAAAACCACAGTCGAGTCACATTTGGAAGCATGGCCGTGGCCTGCGACACACACGCTCTCAGGCTGGTGTTTACACGCCACTTGGCTTCCGCGCAGAGCTTCGGCCCAGTGACCCAGTGCTGAGTTTAAGAGCACTGTGGAAATCCGAGTTTGAATCCTAAGGCAATGTTGCTCTTTTTCAGAACAGTAGGCCTGGCCTTCCTTTGTTTGCATTTTATTCAGGGGAAGTAATTGCTCTGAGGTCGAAAGACCATCTCGCCCGTAGACCTCTATGGCACTGAATCTCACCGTGCAAGTCACCCACCCGCTAGATGAACAGTACACACACACAAACTGAATTTAGCCACTGCAGAACTACCTTCTGAAGGAATTTTTAAAAATTATATGAAACAAAAATAAACCCATTTCTTCATCAACTTGTTACCTTTCCTAGAAATCTGATTTAACATGATTTGATGATGTAAAGCACATTTTATCCTGAACCAGGAGGAATGGGGCTTTTTTCTTTTCCTCTCTCTTTTTTTTTTTTGTCCTCTTTTGCCAGCTTTAAGACTTTGATCAAGCTCCTTGCTTTCTCTAAGCCTCAGTTTCCCTACAAATTAAAAAAAAGAATAAAGAACTCTTCCAACTCTGTGATAACACCATTCAGGTGTTTTAAATCTTGATATCTGATTGAGATAGGTTTTAAAAGTTGACTACTGGAAATACCTAAAACATAAAAATATAGAAACATCAGATTATGGTAATACCTGTCAAAGAGGGAGGTTAGCAGACATATATTGGGAGGTTCAAGTTTTCATATCTTTTTTCCCCCCTACTCTGAGGTTTCTTGAGTCCTTATTCATTTACTCAAGAAAGCTTAATTTAGAATTGGCCTGGTTCAGAGTCTTTAGGATTGGTTAGGAGAGTCCTAAGTGCTACTTAAGTGCCCCTTCTATTTCCTGGGCAAAAGTGCCTGTGCTGGCAGAGCCCCACAGCCCAGCAGGGCAGCAGCGGTTGTGGGAGGAGCCGCCAAGGGGCTGCTGTTTCAGCCCCTGAAATTAGTGCCTAGAGAGCTGGAAATTCCACTAGTCTCTGATCAGATGGTCCGGAACTGGAAATAACAGGAGTGAGAAGTTCATGAAAGAGAAGGCTGCAATCCCAAGGGAAATTTTCACAAGAGCCCACCGCTGCACACGGCTTTCAGCAGGAAGGAATTCAGCGTTCCTCCCTGGCTCTGTCCCTTCCAGATCTGTCTTCTTTTTTTTTTTTTTTTTTTGGTTCTTGAGATTAACATTAGACCTCAGCACCTGTGTCGAGATTCACTCAGTGGGAACATTGTCCTCACCCCACTCTGCCACCTCTCTTTTGTCCTCTTTCCTCTTCCTCACCTTCTTCCTATTTTTATCATCCCTCCTTCTCTCTGAATGTAATTCCTCTAATACAGTATATACCCCAGCCATTCTCACACACTCTTTGAAATGCCAGGCAAGGAATAAATCCAAAACAAAATGCAAAAACCAAATCTTAAGTTTCCACATTACCAGAGGAGGAAGTATGATTGTGTATAGAAGTTGTCAGTGTCCCACTTCCTAATAAGACCCCAGATATGCCCTATACCTAGGGAGGTAGAACAGCCAAGTAACACCCCCTAAAGTCTCTATAAGACTCCTTTCAGGACCCAAGGTCTCATGGTCACTTATTCAATAACTGATTAGATGACAAAAAAAGGTGTAAAAGTGTCAAAAAAATACTACAAGTGTAATCTTCAAATAAAAAGGGTAGAATTACATAACACCTGGTATATAATGCATGTCAAAACCAATAGTCAGTTTTTGCTAAAAGTATACTTTATTTTTGGAAGTAAAATAAATAAAAATCTCTAAATTGATATTCCAAATGACACACCATCAACTCTATCTGCAAACTAGCTGGTTGTGATGCCTGAGATGAAACCAGGAGCTGACACAAATGTGAAAGATACTCAGCCGCTTAACGGACAAGTAAAGAGGAAGGCCTGGGATTATCTACATCAGGACAGACAGCCCAAGAGCAGATTAACCAGAGCAGTGTCTGAGAAGGGAAACATCAGTTAATATCGTTAACTGACCTTTTTAACTACTTTTAGAGTGTGCTCATCAGTGAAACAGAGTGACAGGGCAGTAGTTTTATCCATTCTTATCCATCTTCAGGCTGCGCTTACACATTCAGTAAAGCAGAATAGTATTTATTGCTGTTGTTGTTCTTCTTATTATTATTATTATATAGTTATATATGGTAGTAGTCATTTATGGTGCAAATCCAGTCATGTCAATTTTTTTTCTTTTTTTTTTTGTGGTACTGGGGATTGAACACAGTAGCATTCTTTCTCTGAACTACAACCCCAGCCATATTTTATACTTTCTTTTGAAACAGGGTCTTACTAAGTTGCTGAAGCCCTCGCTAAGTTGCTGAGGCGGGCCTAGAACCTGCAGCCCTCAGGTCTTAGCCTTCCAAGTACTGGGATTATAGATGTGCACCACCACGCCTGGCCTCATATTTTTTACTTTCTTCACATCAGCCTAAGCGTTTGCAAGCACTGTACCTCCTCTGTGTGAAATGCCTTTTCCTCCCCAGGGTGTGATGTGCTATTACTCATCCTTCCAAACCAACGCAAATGTCCTTCGTGATCTGTGAAGCTTGTTTTCAACATATGCCCCTAAACAGAGCTGTGATTTTTTTCATGGGGGTGGTGGGAGATTCCACAAAATTGATTTATTTCCTCTTAGAAAATTAATCATGTTGGAAATAATTATACATGTGATGCCTCTCCTCAGCCCCCTCCCCATCTTCCCCCAGAACTGAAGTTTTACTGGGGCAGAAGCCATTTCTCAGTTCATCTTTGTGTCCCAGAACAGGTCTGAACATTGTTAAGTGTCCAATAGATACTGAAGAATGAGCTGAGACAGCAGTGGAAGTGTAGTTAGACATGAGTTTGGTGATAGAGGGGGCTGTGTAATAAATTCACAAAAGTTCAAGGGACAGGGTGGTTCTCATTTCTTTATAGTATATTAAATGATGCATAAAAGTAACTAAGCTGTATGTGGTGTGAAAATTTGAAGAGTATTGTATTGAGCATAAAAGAAAGAACTTTCCATAACTGTTTAGAACAATAAAGACATGGAAACCATTCCTGGACATGTGTCAATGCTAAGCAAAGAACATTTACTGTCTGAAGCTTCAGACAAGGACTAATCCCCATTGGTGGGTTCTGGGTTAAATGCACAACTTCAAGTTTCAGGAAGGGAGCATTTGGAATAGAAGAAAATAAGCAGAAACTTTAAGTAGAGCAGTGATGAGTACCTCACAGACATAAAAGAATTGTAATCTCTAGCTTTCTGTCTTTTTAAAGAAGGCTTGCATATGTCTCCGCCCTGCATAATTAATGTAATGATATGAGGAGTTCCCACTTCTAACTTCCCAGGGTCGACAAGGTGGGGAGCCAGCCAGGGGACTGGGAAGAGATTGCTGTTACCTCACCGGTTCTAGGGACAGACCTCTCTCCTCTATATGACTTCACACACACTGAACTTGAATCTGAAGGCACAATTTCACAAGAGATGACACTTCGAATTTTTTTTTCACAGAAGGGAAAATAAAACATCACCCATGTCTGGGCAGGAAGGCAGAGCAGACTCAACATGTGTTTACGAACACGGGGAGTGATGACCTACGCATGTTTGGAGGAGGCAGAATATATTTATTTTTCTTTGCAATTATCTCCATGTATTTTTGAGGAATGGGGATTTGTGAGTCCTGATGCAGAAGCAAAAATGAAGAAGAAATTTTTAAAAAGATACCAAAAAGAAAGTATAACTATACCACTCTCCCCAAGGTGCGATATGTAAGACTCTGGAGAGGAAGGGACCCAGGGGCTGAGGTATAGCTGAGCTACCCTCTGAGAGGCCCAGGCCTTGCTGTCTCCATTGTGTCCTCTCCAACAAGAACTGGGGAGGAAAGATCCCAGGCCTTCTGCTCAGAAATCCACTCTGTCAGACACAGCCGCAATGACTGCTGGGTCAGCAGAGGACAGAGGCAAGAGCAGGTTTGACGGGGTTGCCATTCCGAATGCTGACAGCTCTGGGTACCCTGGGCCACTGCAAGGCTTTAAGGGAGGCAGCACAAAAGGCCATTGAAGCCCGCTTGGCACCGCCTGAATGAAAGTTGCACTTTGGGCCAGCAGGCGGGTGGAATGAATGGCATCATTTAGAGCCAGAAGTCAAGCAGAAGGAAGGGGCAGGAACATTTTCATTTCTGTGTTCCATGCACACAGTCCCTAGAATTGTTCCCCATACATTTGGAAACTCGGTCAGTATTAAGGAGAAGGGAAGAAGCACACTTAGAAACATGAAGTGCCCCTGGAAAAGACTGAATGTGCAGAGAGAGAGACAGAGGAAAAAAAGAAAGTATACTCCCCTTGAAATCCGCAAGCTTTCAGCTCATTTGGAAAGTTGAATCTGATTTTTGCATCACTTTTCTTTTTAGGAGCCTAACCAGGCAAAATCGAATCAGTGGCCGCTGCACTTGTTTGTTTGTTTGTTTGTTTGTTTGTTTTCTAATGAAAGGAAAGGGAAAAATTAAGGTCCAGAACTTCAGGCATTGCTGAAATTCTATGTTACTAATGAAACGGAGGCCTGAAAGGCAAGAAGCTCATTAGTGGCTTCTGTGGAGAAGTCTGGGGTACTTGATGGTAGAAGGAAATGGAAAAGCTGCCAGTTAACAGCAGGAACATCTAAATCATCACACTTAGGAGGAGAACTGGAAAAACAAGACAGCATTTCACCCTCCACAGAAAAATAATAGTGAAAGAAAGCCTTCATTGAGTATATATATGGAATGCCTTAAGTCAGGCTGCTAAACAAATAGCTCCTGCTGACGAAGGCAAGAAGATAAACAGGCATTCATAACACTCAGAAGGGCCAGGAGCAGAGGCTGTGGGGTAGAGGATGCTCGCAATTCGAAATCACTAAGTCAAACACACCCGGGTAGTACTGACTCAGAAGTAATCATCTGGTTGCCCCCTCAGTCTGTGACAGATACTAGGTTCAGCATCTTATAATGTTAACACAGGGTGGTAAGTCATATCAAAAAAACCAACCAAGCCGGGCGTGGTGGCGCACGCTTGTAATCCCAGTACTTTGGGAGGTGGAGACCTGAGGATCCGGGTTCGTGGCCAGCCCCAGCTCTCTCTCTTTCTCTCTCCCTGTCTCCCACTCTCCCTCTTTCTCTACTTAGTGAGGCCCTCTGCAACTTCGTAAGACCCGGTTTCAAGATAAAGTATAAAAAATAGGGCCAGGGGTGTAGCGCGGAGGTAGAACGCCCCTGCGTTCAATCCCCGGTACCAAAAAAAAAAAACCAAGATTTATTAAACATCTTCCATGTACAAGGTACAATGCTAGTCTATGGGAGGACAAAGAAGCATCCTACCTCTCAAAGCATTTCCCATATTTCCCATGTATTTGAAAAATAGGGTCTAAACACATCAAGGATAACAAACACTGCAGGTTCCAGACTGGCCTTCAAGGCCAGATTATGATCAACGTTCTAAGGGTTGAAAGGAGGGCGAGACTGCCAGGGTGCAAAGCATTTAATTGGATTATTCAGAAATTAAAGTACATTTGAGCTGAATGTAGTTCAGAGAGCAATGTAATCTGGAGAGTTTTAGAAATGAGAAAATGAAGGTCCTGAGAAGTAGGGCTTATCTGTGGTATCAAAGTGACTAATTGTCCCTCAGAGGCATTAGTATTCAAGTTCCAGGTCTATCACATATCTCTGGCAAGTTATTTAGCCTCTCTGCACTCAGCTCATAAATAAAATAGGAGCCAGGAGTGGTGGCGCATGGCTATAATCCCAGTACTTAGGAGGCTGAGACAGGAGAATTGTAGGTTCGAGGCCAATCTCAGAAACTTATCAAGACTCTCAGCAACATAATGAGATCCAGTTTCAAAATAACCATAAAAGGACTGGAGGTGTAGTTCAAAGGTAGAATGCCCCTAGGTTCCATCCCCAGTATCAAAAATAAATAAATTAATAAAATAAAATAGGGATAATACTACTCAGCACAAACTATCAGGAGAATTAAATACAATCATTAGTCAATTGTGACGTGCTTTCCCTCTGATCCAAACTGAGCTTTAGAATCCTTCTCTACACAGAACTCCAGGCAGCCAGCCATTCTTAATTGAACAGAATTCTTAAGTAATATTTAATATATATATATACTTTTTAAACATATTAATGGATTTTTGTTACTATTGATGACAAAGTCCAGTAGACAGATTAAAAACCATTTTTAAAAGTTTATAACTTTTATAAACCTAAATTATTTGTTGTTTGATTCACAATTTTAAAACCCCACTAGGTCATCCCCATCAGTTCAAACCATTACACAGAACATCTCAATATCCGATCATTCTCATAAAACCAGGAGCAGAATACAAGTTGCCTTTTTGTCTTCAGGGATGACAACCAGCAGTCTGGTTTAGGATCAGTCTGTGGCATGCCAGTTCATCAACTCTCCTGCACTGAGCAACTGGAAGCCGAGCTCCTCACTTCAGTCTTCAGATGAGGAGCTGAGACCAGTTACAGTCCCCTCCGGGCTTCCGTTGCTCCCCACCACCATTAGCTACTTTTCACTCAATGGGTCCATTACGTGTAGGAGCCACCAAATTTTAAATGTGAGAAGGAACCTTACAGGTGATTCAGTTCATTCTCCCATCTAATGTAGAGGTCCCTGTCACTGAAGCCCACCTTCTGAGTCAGGCTGGAAGTTACCCAGCACCTTTGTCCAGCAAGACTGAACTAAGGCTTGTTCATCACATGAACTACAGTGGAGGCAGAGCCAGCTGTGGTAGTGCATGCCTGCAATTCCAGTACTTGGGAGGCTGAGACAAGAGAATTGCAGGTTCAAGGACAGCCTCAGCAACTCAGGGATGCCCTCAGCAACTTAGCTAGACCCCATCTCAAAATAAAAAGGTCTGGAGGAATGGCCATAGGATCAATCCCCAAATAAGAGTACCAAATAATAATAATAATAATAATAATAATAATAATAAAGTGGAGGCAGGTAGAGTAACAGAACCTGTGAAAAGAGAGAACCCACCGTGTACTAATCTTCCATAGGGAAGCCATCGGCCGCCAGTCTAAATCAGTACAATATTTTATTTCTGTCCAATATTGTAATAATCTGTGAGGCAGGGCTAAGAAATTCCCTAATTGGGGATGATCAACACTCTAAGTAAAAGGAAGAAGAAATATGAAAACAGATAAGACTAAACATGCCTGTTTTCGGTGGTTCAAAGGGCATCTCTGCGACACAAACCCAGCAATGGGAGGATGCCGGGATGGAGGATCCTGGAGGACGGTTCCCTCCAGACTGCATAATGGGAAGATTATGTGTTGTGTCCATCTTCATGATTGGAGGAATCTCAAGGGCTTGACGATGCAATGCTGAAGTACTCGGCTACAGACCATTATTTACCTCCTTTGATTCACTAAAGTATAAATAATCAAAATGATACATAAATTTAATTGCTGGTGTCGTGTAGTTATTTTTGAGGAACAGCCACAAATCCAAGATGTAGTATTTAACAAACAACTCAGGCTACCTACTCAGACTAAACACATAGTGTGCTCTCCAGGCTGTAATTTTATAAAAACAAAATGTCTTTAGAGAGAGAACAAGCTAGTACTATTGCTTTAAAAATCACTTTAGGAAAAGTTTCCTTACTAAACTAAAATAAAACGTAGACAATCTAATCCATTTTGCTGGCTGGCCCTGTTCCGCCCCGCTGTGCCATATTATTACCTTCATTTCAATGACTTCCCACACGAATGTCTTCCCTCCAGCAGGCTCCAAGAGCAGATAAACTCCTCTTTCTGAAGGGCTTTGTTCCTCTAAGAGCAGAGGTTTGCAGACATATTGGCTCTGGACTCCTTTATACTCTCAAAAATTATTCAGATTTTTAAAGATCTTCTGTTACATATGCTATAGCTATTGGTATTGACTATCCTGGAAATTAAACATAAAATTCATAAAAACATGTTTCAAGTTGGGTGCAGTGGTGCCCACTCCCAGAACATGGGAGGCTAAGACAGGAGGATGACAGTTTTGAGACCAGCAGCATGCGGTAACTTAGCAAGACCCTATTTCAAAATAAAAAAAAAAATAAAATAGGGCAGGGAGTGCAGCTCAGAGGTAGAACACCCCTGGGTTCAATAGCACCAAATTTTTTTAAATATATATGTTTCAAAACAAAATAAAATTTAGTAAGGAAAGTGGCATTTTTTTCATATAATGTACAAATCTCTTGAATGTCTGGATTAACAAAAGAGGGCTAGATTTTTGTTGAATTTTTTTAGTTTTTATACTTTTATTGGTACATTATAATCTCACACCATATGTATTTCATAGTGATAGTGTCATACATGCACACAGCACTTGGTAGGCCTTCCCCTCGTTCCTTCCCCATCCCACCCTTCCCCGTACAGGGTATTGAGATTTTCATATCTATACCCATATCCAATCTGTTGTGATGTGTTATTTTAGTTGAACTATATAAGAATATCCAGCTTCACACAAATAAGTAGAAAGTAAAGGGGAAAGGACTTTAATGGCCTTCTCGGAGAATTATGTGTATTCTTCACCATTCTATCCAAACTCAAGGAGTGGTAATTTCTTTTTTCTCTTTCTTTTTCTTTATCTATTTTTGGTACTGGTGATTGAACCCAGGGGCATTCTATCTCTGAGCTACACCCCCAGCCCTATTTTATTTTGAAACAGGGTCTGGCTAAATTTCTGAAGGCCTCACTAAATTGCTGAGGCTGGCCTTGAACCTGAGATTCCCCTGTCTCAGCCTCCCAAGTACTGGCACTAACATGCCCAGCTAATGAGTAGTAATTTCTTAAAGATTCATTGCAATGTAGAATCTGAAACATTTTCTATGAAATTTTTGTACCCTGATACGTGAAAATTCATTGATGTATCTTATAATTTGAATGAATTTTTTGCCCATGAATAATTTTTATAAGATTATGCATTGATCATTTGTGTTTATTATTATACAGTATCCAAAAATCACATAGGTCACGGTCACGTTGAAAAGTCTTAAGGTGTTAGGAAGCTTCCAAGCTCATGGTGCTGGAGGAAAGTTTTCCAAAATTGTGGATTTTTCTTTAAAACTTGCACTTTATCATTGAAAACAAATATTGTCAGTCATTTTCGCTGAAGAGACAGGCTCACTTTTGTTGAGTTTTGAGAAAATGGGTTACCAGGTGTGAGTAAGCATGGCTTGACTGTCAGGCATTTAATTCAGCTAAAAACAGTGTTCCATGAAAAAAGTGGTGAGTTCAGCTCACAATCCAAATAAACAATCACACAAGTACGTCCTCTGGAGATAACTGCCACGACTCAGTATAGAGCAGGGCAATTTATGTGTACTTCCCACAGGACATGAAAAAGAGATGCACGCAGAGTCAAGACAATCAATTTAGTCAATTTTGTCCTACTTAACCAAAGACATTAAGAGAAGTTACTTTTAATTTAATTTAATCAGGGGCAAGGGTACTGGGAATTGAACCCAAGGGCATTCTACCTCTCAGCTATATCTTCCTGCCCTTTTCACTTTTTTATTTTGAAACAGGATCTTGCTAAGTTACTAAGTCTCACTAAGTTGCTAAGGCTGGCCCTGAACCTGCAATCCTGTCTCAGCCTCCCAAGTAATGGGATTAGAGGCGTGTGCCACTACACCTAGCTTGTTTTAATTTATTTTTTTTTATTATTTATTTTAAGCATTTGGTGGCAAAAACTATAATGTCTATATGTACAATTATAATGTCTATATGTAAAATTTGAAGCCATCGCCTTGCTTTCTGTTAAGGGATAAGCAGTTTTTCTCATGTAGTTTTTGCCTTATTGGTGCAAATTTAACAGAGAGAAACAAACAGTATTATAGAATTGTTATGGAAATGTCCTGAGCTTGAAAACACCGGAGAGTGTCTTGGGGACCCAAAGGGATCCACAGAACATAACTTGAAAATTCCTGTCATAGAGCATTTCAATAAATTTTGCAAGCCGAAAATCACACAAAAAATTTAATTAAGTGTAAAAAGCAAGAATATACAACTTGGAAGCTGGGCGTGGTGGTGCAGGCCTGGAATCCCAGTACTTGGGAGGCTGAGACAGGAGGATTGCAGGTTCAAGACCAGCCTCGGAAACTTAGTGAGACTCTCAGCAACCTAGCAAGACCCTATTTCAAAACAAAAAATAAAAAGGGCTGGAGTGTAGCTCAGAGGTAGAATGTCCCTGGTTCAATGGTTCAATCCCAAGTACCACACACACACACACACACACACACACACACGAGAATATACAACTTGGTAGCAATAATTACATTTTTTTCAGAAGTGATTAGTGATAGTATAGACATGTACCACAAAACCTTTCAGTCGATAATGGACCATATTTACAATGGTGATCCCATAAGATCATAATGGTGCTAAAACAATTCCTACTACCTTGAGCATCCTGGCCATCATGCTATCATAGTGCAATGCATCACTCACACGGGTGTAGTGAGGCTGGTGTAAACAGACCTACCGTGCTGTCAGCCACATGAAGGCGTAGTGCAGCACCACATACGATTAGTTATGTGCAATACATAATACTTGAAAATGATGATAAATGACTATGTTACTAGTTCATATATTTATGATAATGTACTTTCCATCATTATTTTAGGGCGTATTCCTTCTACTAATTAGGAAAGCTTGCAGTAGAACAGTGAGCCAAGTTACACTGGCAGCAGCCTTGTAAATCATGTGTTTACCGTGTCTCTTTATTGCATCAAGGGGACACTCATGATGGACCCACACCATGTAGGTTTGTGTAGGTACACTCTGTGATGTTCGCACAGTGATGAATTACCCAATGGAGCAATTCTTCCAATGCATCTCTGTCATTAAGCAACACATGTCTAAAAGGCCAATAAAAATATCAAGGTACAGAAATGATATGTTCTCAAAATAAAACCTGTTCTTCTTGCCCCACACATGTTGCCCATAATTCTTGGTGCCTTAAATTCCTCTGGGCCTCAGATCTTGCAACTGTAAAATGGAAATGACAATTGCTCCCACAAACATTTTATTTTTTCACAACTGCAAGCTTTTCATTGAGGACATTTATGACTCATGAGTATGAAGTTATTTACGATACTTTTCTGAGATAAAAATATAACCACACTTCTCTTTCTTAAAGGGTTCTGACATCAGATGTTATTTGACAGTTTCTTCCTGAAAGAATTTTAAAAATAAACTTAATACTGACAAGGCAAAACCTGACACAAAATGTAAGGAGCCTTCAAATTAACACCTGCTACATTTTTATCTAACAAAGAACAGGGGTAGCTCCTGGGATTTGTTCAACGTGATTGACTAACTCAGAATGAGTTGTGGTGAAAACAGTCGTCAGTTTCATTACACAGCTTCAGATTTGAATGATTGAGTGGCATACAATATTACTCTTGACATGCTTTGACGTTTTCCTTTATTAGAAAATATTTTCAAATAGCTAAGGAACGGCACCATTAGCAAAAATATTTAATTTTGCAGAATATTACTTTGGGTGTGAGCTGGCGTGAGATGAGACATACCGCTTAGTATGAATTCCTGAGGCTGAATGGAGACTTTGAAAGTTCACAGACTTCACAAAAATGTTGCTTTCCTTCTGGCATGAACTTGGAGAAATCCCGCTGCCAGTGTTTACACAGTTTTAGGAGGGCTTCACAGTTTATGATCAGATTAGCCTATTTTCCTCCTTGTGCCTGACTCCCCAGTCCACATGTGGAAATGGTTCTCTGAGGGTAATAGTAGAGAACCTGATGCTTCAAGAGTTCCCCCAAACAGGAATAATCAAAGTCTAATAAAGGCAGCCAGTTTGAGAGATACTGGGTTTCAGATGGAATCTTATTTTAGCAATCTTGATGATAGGGAAAGAGTCTCCAGTTCTTATACTTAAAGAATGTCTGAAAATAAATCCTTCCTAACCTGCTCACCTAAAAAAACAGTAAAGCATCTCTATGAGTTTTAGGTAGCACCTGCCATATTAAAATCAAAAATCAGATATAGGATGGGTGCTATAAAAAATGTGGCTACATCACCGCCCAGGTCTCTGCTATGTGCTTCTGAGCTGCCATTGACCTTGAAATGGGGGCAGAGCTGAGCAATGGAAAATCCTCCGGGTACTAAGCAGCTGTATGCATGTGGCTGAAGAATGGTCACGTGTGAGCGTGGATGTTGGCATGTGATCTAAGCGGTTCATGGATGTTGAGATGATGAGGTATATTGGCAGAACAACATGGTGAGGATATGTGCATCGTAGTTATCAGTGGTTAGAAAACTGTCTAGACATAGACTATTAACCACAAAGTTTTAATATGTGTTTACTATGTGCCTACTTCTGTGTTACACTCTGATTATTGGATGACAATGTTCATTTCAACAACAATGTTTTATGTAGGCCATAAAGCTAAGAAGGAGCTACCACAAGGAATGGCATGTCCTAGAAAGGAAGGGTGACCAGTGGGCAGGGTGCCCTTGACCACAAGAAGGAAAGAATATGGAGCTTTGCCCTCAGCCTTAGCAGTAGCAATGCCATGTCTTCAAACATGTGCATAAAGATCAGTAAGTGAGAGAATAAGAAAGTAGACGAGTAGACACAGGGATCAAGAGCAATCCATCAGTTGAAACCCAGGAAACTTCTGCACTTACTCTGGTACTGTAGTAGATAATACCCTTTCTTACTGTGGTTCCTCAACCCCTTGAGCTCAACTTAATCCTTGAGTAAAGTGACAGCTGGAAGTAGTATTTCACTTGTATAACTTTCAGAACATTTCTTACGGTCAAGTATCTGGTTTTGTGCCCATGTTTGTTTTTACACCTCCTTGTGCTACACAGCAACCCTGCCTCCTGCAAGCCAAGGCCAGACAGAGCCTGGGAGGCAAGTTCCAAAAGGCTGACAGCGCCAGATTCCAGATATAAGAGGACCTCTCTCTTTTCCTCTCTCTCTTTTATTTCCTGGTGACAAGGAGTATGATTTCTCTGCATTGTGACATATGGAATTATGCCTAGCTTTTGCTAAAGATAAGCAAGCTGCAAGCCCTGGAAGAATTGGGAGGACAAGAATTCAGGAGTCCAAGAAGTATTGGGAAGTTAATTCGTCATATATTTGTACAGTTCTGGTAAAAGCCAACCCCTCTCAATCACCTTTTCTTCATTTCCAGGACCCCTGGACATTCCAATGGGGAGGAATGAAAAATCAAAAGTAAAAGAAAATAGTTGAAGTTTGTTGATAGAAAAAGAGAAATGGTTAGACTTTCCAATAATGAGTGTAAGAAAGAAAACCAGCTGGGTGTGGTAGAGCATGCCTGTAATTCCAGTACTTGGGAGGCTGAGATAGGAGGACAGCAGGTTCGAGAACAGCTTCAGCAACTTAGTGAGACTTTCAGAAACCTAGTGAGACTCTGTTTCAAAACAAAAACATAAAAAGGACTGGGGTTGTAGCTCAGAGGTAGAATGCCCCTGGGTTCAATCGCCAGGAAAGAGAGAGAGAGAGAGAGAGAGAGAGAACGAGAACCAAAGACAATTTAGATATAAGCTAAATATCTTTGATCATTTCATAAGTGTCATAAATTAAGGTGACATTAATGTAAAAAAACTGTGGAAGGCTTAAGATAAAATGTAAAATTTAAATGCTTACCTCTTCAAATATGTTAGCTTCTCTTCTGTTAAATTTACAGAGTATTTAATAACTCTGCCTTCAACATATTAAAACAAATTTAAAAACAGAAGGTGTAAGTTACAGAGAGAGTTCTAAGAAACAGAATTCTGTAGAATCAAAAGCCATAGTCTTCTAGCTCCTCGTTGCCTCCCTATTCCTACCAGTAGCAACAAAGTTCACACCATCTCTGAGAAATTTGAAATGCCTACTCCCTTCCAATACAATTACCCTCTGCAAACATTGTTTATATATCATCACCTTCTTAAAATATATATAATGGATTCCAAAGTTCTTAAGTTAAAGTAAAGCTCATAATCATGATTTACCATACCTATCAGCTACAAATTCATTCATCAAACATTTATTGCATACCTAATACATGACAGGCATTTGCTAGGTATGGAAAATATAAAGATGAAATATGGGCTTACAGTGCTGAACAACACACAGTTTTGGAGGAGAAACTGATACATAAGTTGCCTTCCACCAATCAGAGATATTAGTACTATGGATCCTTGGAGACAAGACTCCTAAAACCCAGAGTTGAAGAGTTTGGAAGGCTTTTTGGAAGAGGTGATGATTAGGTTGATTTTTGAATGAAAAAATAGACATTAGCTAGGAGAATAAAGTCTAGGTCCAGGGGACAGAATGTGCAAAGGCAAAACGGAAGGCAGAAATGAATATGAGAACAAGACACAGTATCAGGGACAAGCCCAGGCTGTTAGGTAAAAACAGTTCATTAATAGCCCTTGCAATGAAGTTTTTACTCTAATGCAATGAGATTACTGTCTCAGTCAACATTCTCACTGCTATAATCCAGACAATGGGCTACACATCTTAGAAGAAGGAAGATTTATTTGCTCACAGTTTTTTGGAGATCTTGGAGTTTCAGTCCATGTGAGGCCAGGGTCTGCGGAGCTCAGGGCTTGGAGGTGGGAAGCGGAGAGAGAGAAAGCAAGGGCTCTGCTCTCACATCATGGAGGCCAGAAACAGAGATCCAGCAAGCAAGGGGATTCAAAGACAAAAGCACAGTCCCTAAGTCCACAGCCCCAGGGATCCACTTTCTCCAGCCATACCCCACCAGCCCAGGTTACCACCCTCTAAACCCATCACAATGCATTGCTGCTGATGAGATTACAACCCTCGTGACTTAATCACATCAACTCTGAACATTAACACATGAGCTCTTCATGGGACATTCTATATCTATCCATAACAGTTATATTTAAGAATTTTGAAGACAGAAACACAAAATAAATTTTTTAGAAAGATTTTTTTCCCAAAAGTTCCATGAAGAATAAACTGCTACAGGAAGATGAGTCCAGAGGCTATTAAAGGAACCTGGAAGATGCATAATGAGAACATAGACTATGGCACCCATGATAGAGAAGACAAAATGGAAAGAGAGCTGTGGGAAGATGGGATTTAGAAAGAGAATTGGAGTATCTGGTCACAAATTGGATTGCAGAGCCATGACTGAGGGAGAGGATAAATCAAATAAGACTCCCAGTTAATGAATGTGTGACTTTGAGGAATCATCAGGTCTGGGAAGAGTTGAGCTCCCTGGGAGACATGTTGCTTCCTCTGATCTTTCTTTATACATGTCTACATTGTGAAGCAGGTACAGGGCAAGGGGAACATATGGAGGAGTCATCAGCATCTTAGTTTATACATATTCATTAAAAACAGTGGAATGAATTATTAGATTATTTGGGCTTTATACTGACAACACATGATCAATGATCTAGAAGTTGAATCAAAAAAGAGATGTCATGGAACCGGGCATGGTGGCACACGCTTGTAATCCCAGTACTTGGGAGGTTGAGACCAGAGGATCTGGGTTCATGGCCAGCCTCAGCTACTTACTGAGGCCTCCGCAACTCAGTGAGACCCTGTTTCCAAATAAAGAATAAAAAAAATAGGGCTGGGGGTGTAGCTCAGAGGTAGAATGCTCCTGGGTCCAATCCCCAGTACTGCAAAAAAAGGGGGGGATGTCATGGAAGCCAAGGGAGAAAAGAGATTTAAGAAAGAAAAAGTGGTCAACAGCATTAAATACAGAAAATCTGTCCAGTATAATACAGCCTGAATCCATCATTCTGCAATGCTGTAATCTTTCCACCATGGTTTCTACCATTGGAGTATTAAGGATAGAAATTAGAATAGGGAGCTGAGCAGTGAATGAATGGCAGAGCTTGAAGAAAATGTTAATATAATATTTATATCATCCACAATGAACTAGGTTATACTGCAGAAACAAACAATTCTTAAATTTTAGTGGCTCAGCCCAACAAAGGCTTATTTGGCATTGGGCTACATGCCCAGTGCAGGTCATCGGGGAGACTCTGCTTCTTGTAGTCATTCAGGAGCCCAAGCCAATGAGGTCCCCATCTCAACATGGGCATTTACATTTGCAACAAGAAAGAGAGAGAGCTCTTTGTCTCACGATACCTGTCAATTAACTATTATTTTACTGGCCAAGGCAAGTCACAGGTCACACGAGAGAGAAGTATAATGCTACCACCTGTTCAGAAAGAGGAGACTTGGATATTTGTACACAGTCTTCATGAGTGCAGTGGGTTGGGATAATAGCTGCAAAGAGTTTTAAGTTTCATAGGAGATTTTTGTTTCATTGGTTTTAAAGTAGGATAGACAATATCCCTACTAAAATATATGTTTTCATACTCCATAGCTCATACTTTGTGCTTGCATTGTGCAATACACCCAGGAAATATTATTTATGTCTAACTGCCCTATCAGAATATCCTTGCTGCCAGTATGGTGGTGCATGCCTGTAATCTCAGTACTTGGGAGACTGAGACAGAATGATCACAAGTTCAAGGCCAACCTCAAAAACTTAGCGAGACCCTCAGCAACTTAGAAATACCCTGTTCAATCCTCAGTACCACAAAAAAACCTGAATATCCTTTCTACTATTCTATATTGGGTACATCTTGCTCTTCCTCAAAACTCTGCCCATGGACAACTTCATGCATGAATCTGTCCCCCAGTGAACCTATTTGCCCAGTGGAATCCAACTCTATTTAAGTATGTATAGACTAGTACTGCATATGTGAGAGGATACATTCCAAGATCCCTGGTATATGTCTGAAGCTGTAGATAGTACTGAACCCTACATATGTACCATGTTTTTTTGCCCACATATACATAACTATGGTAAAGTTTAATTTATAATGTAGGCAAAGTAAGAGATTAATAATGATAGCTATTAAAGTAGAGCAACTGCAACAATAAACAGTAATAAAAGTTATATAAATGTGGTATCTCCCTCTCAGCATATCTTTTTTTTTTTTTTTTTTGCGGTACCAGGGATTGAACGCAGGGGCTTTCTACCTCTGCGCTACGCCCCCGGCCCTATTTTTTATACTTTATTTTGAAACCGGGTCTCACGAAGTTGCGGAGGGCCTCACTAAGGAGAGAGGGAAAGAGAGAGAGAGAGAGAGAGAGAGAGAGAGAGAGACAGGGAGAGAGCTGAGGCTGGCCGCGAACCTGGATCCTCCGGTCTCCGCCTCCCAAAGTACTGGGATTACAAGTGTGCACCACCACGCCCGGCCTCTCTCAGCATATCTTATTGGATTATACTCACCCTTCTTCTTGTGATGGTATAAGATAATACAATGCTGATATACTAAGATTCACTAAGTGAATGATGTAGGCATTATGACATAGATTAGACTACTAAGGGTTAACTGAATATAGACACTCCAATATTGTGACTGTCAATCTGATAATCCAGGTGGCTGTGAAGTGACTAACGAACAGGTAGTATATACCTCATGGATACAGTGGCCACAAGGATGATTCATGTCCCAGGTGAAGTGGGGTAAAATGGTGCAAGATTTCATCACACTACTCAGAACAGCATGCAATTTAAGATTTGTGAATTGTTTACTTCTGAAATTTTCCATTTAATATCTTCTGACTCTGGTTGACCACCGGTAACTGAAACCATGGAAAGCGAAACCTGGATAATGGGTGGGCAACTGTATTTCCGTGTGTTTCTAATATGGTCTTACTCGTGTCTTTTCCCATGTTTTGGAGTCCTTTCCTCTGACTCCTCAGGGGCAAGAATGTCCCCATGTGTTTCCTTTCTTTCCATGGAGTAACTGGCCATAAGGAAAGTGCTCAATCTATGATGTTGGCTAAACAATTGGTTTCTCCAAGACCAGAGAAGACGGTTCAGCAAAACCTTTTGGGACTTAACAACCCTGAGCACACAGAGTCATTTATACAATGGTTTTTGAAGAAAAATTGCAGATTCTGTTTTTTTCCATGGCTAGGGGCAGGAAATTGAGCAGTAGTGGCCTAACTCTTATGGAAACTCCACCCCTTGTACTGGCACTGTGGTAATTTTGCTTATTCTGCTTTCTGGACTAGCCCAAACCTGTCAAGTTCTCACTTAAAAAACTTGCAGATGCATCCACCACATATTTATATACACGTTTTCATATGCAAAGAAGTTGCTACTGACAGGAGATACCTCTTAAAGAAGGCTTACAACTGAGATGTTTTTATCACAACAGATTTTCTCAGCTTGGCCTACATTCTCTTGCTTGGCCCTCCCCATTCATGTGCAGATTCCCTCTCTGGGTTCAAAGCAGAGTCTGGTCTGTAGGACCTGTGTGCTAAGTGGCACATACACATCAAAGCCATAACATAGGCCTCATCCAATAGCACAATCCAATCTAAGCAACCATAGATCTGCAAACTCAGGAGGACTCTGGAAGTAAAACAGGTGCACATGCATTCTGGTAAGGATTTCCATTAAGCTCACAGCTGAAAATTTAGGCTCAGTCATTAAATTTTTGAGCCAGGTGGAGTCACAGAAACCACCCACACACAAAATAAATAGGTCAATACATAACCCAGACAGACCAGAGAAGGCTTTTTGGAGAAAAGGAAAAATTTGTCCAGAAGTGTTTAATGAGAGAACGAGTTAAGCAGCAAAGACGGTGTATGATTAGAGAAAAGCTAAGCCACAGCTCTCTGGCTATGTCCTCAGGACAAGCATCTACTGTGGCCCCAATGGAGCTACTTAACATCTATTCCACACAGGTGAGAACATGTTGGGTCATTCTAACTTCAATTCTTGATTCAGAGTAGCAGAAATACTAAAGAAGTCTTGCTGCCAAATTGTAATCATAAATAATTTTCCTCTCAAGTGAGTTGACTCCAGTTGGCATTTATCAACTTACAGGTCAGCACAAATGTTTTTATAATGAGTCATAAAAAGGGGAAGTAAAGTCTGTACTGGCAGTCAGAAATCCTGCTTTCTCTCAGCAACTCCGCTGAGTGATTCTGGGTAACTGAACAAAATTGATAATATTGGCTCTCTCACACCTGAGGCAGGGACAGGATCTTACCTTTGAAATGGTGTGAAATGCTTTAACAACATGAGTGGCTCCTAACACAATTGCTCGTGCCTTCCTCCCTGTCTCCACCTCTTCTCCATAAGTATGCATTATTTTTTCTCCTTCTCCTCCTCCTCCTCCTCTTCCTTTTTTACTGTAGATTGAACCCAGAGTCATTTTACCTGTGAGATACACCCACAGTCCTTCTTATTTTTTATTTTGAAACAGGTTCTCATTAAGTTGTTGAGAACCTGCTATCCTCCTATCTCAGCCTCCCAAATACTGGAATTACAAGTATGCACCACCACACTTGGCTAGTGTAGTTTTAGCAGGCATTTCTTCTTATCCTTTTCTTTACCATTCCCTCCTACTCCTATTATTCTCCTTCTCTCATTCTTTTCTATTCTGGTGTGTTTTAGTCCTATTAGAGAAACCTGTTAGAGCCCCCACACCCACTACTAAGCTCTGCAGAAGGGCTACTGTTCCATACCAACAGTGAAGGTGCTGCCAAAACAGAGGGCAGAAATCGGGGATACCCTGAACATAGTAAGCACTCAATAAATATGGGAATAAAGTGCTTAATATATTTTCAGTAGTCAACCAGGCTTAGTGGTACATGCCTGTAATCTCAGTACTTGGGAAGCTGAAACAGGAGGATCGCAGGTTCAAGACCAGCCACGGTAATTTAAAGACTCTCAGCAACCTAGCAAGACCCTGTTTCAAAACAAAAAAAATAAAAAGGGCTGGGGGTATAGCTCAGAGGCAGAATGCCACTGGGTTCAATCCCTAGTAACACATACACACACACACACACACACACACACACATTCTATTATATATACTAAATATATATGAGAGAGAGAGAGGCAGAATGCCTCTGGGTTCAATCCCTAGTATCTCTCTCTCTCTCTCTCCATACACACACACACACACACACACACACACACACACACACACACATTCAGTAGTCAAAACATGTTTCTCTTAAGATTTCTGATGAAAATATTTGTGGGTGTTGGTGAGGTACTGTATCCCATCTGTATTCTCCAAACATACTAGAGTACAAGGAGCAGAAAGCCACTTATGGAATATCAAGTCTCGACTATTTCCAGCCAGCCTCTCAATCAGAGGCTGCATTTCAGTGAAATCAAGGGAATAGAAATGGAAATAGAACCAGGAATTAGTTTGGATGGCCCTCACTCATTTAGAACCAGACTTCACAGGATTTTGAAATTTGTATTGTCACTGTTGGATTTGTAACATTTTCTACAGCAGCTCAAAATATCAGGCCATGAAAAGAGGGAGAATGGGTAAAAACAATACAAAATCTGTAGAGAACTCTGAGGAATGTGAGCCTTACATCAAAGAGGTGCTGGATTCCTGTTCAGTAGACTTGTTGAAAGAGAGTAGTTCCAAACTGTTTCAGGAAGAAGAAGACAATGTTCAGTGAAGTTTGTCTCTAAACAGCGGTAGATGTTTTCTGATTTTGCTTCTCCAGGGCCTGACATCCTGATATATCACCAAATTCCACTGAGTGGAAACCAGCACAGGCTAGTTAGCAACTACTTACTAAGCACCGTTGGGACTAATGGTACCCTCTAAACCATCATTCAATTTGTTTATTTCATGACACATTTTGTCTTTAGAGACTAAAATACTAAAATAACCTACTATAAACTCAGGCTGTTATTTTAAGTTTGAAGCTACTTTTGCCAAAGCCAACAGAAATTTTAGAGAAAATCATTAGGACAAGCCACATGCTTCGTGCCAAATCATTATTAGTGCAATCGGCATTCTACAACCTTGTTGTCCTTTGAAAACAGAGACACAAACTACTTTTGCCTAGTAGGGTCATTACAGATATGCACTATTCCTACAGTTGGAATCTTTGCAAAAGGAAATTAGGAAATAGATTTGTAATGTCTTATAGTCCTACCAGGTGAAACTGAATCTCACTCCACTTGTAAATAAGGTGAAAAAACCTTTTAGCTTAATATCACAATCTGAGTTTGTGACATACTTTTTTGACTGTTACATATTAATACAGGCAGTCAGTAGTGCTTTTCCCAGTTCCTATGTTAATCCAGGAATGCTCATCAGAGCCAGCCTTCGGGGAGGAAGGAAGTATTTCCGAAGAAAGAGAGTCCAGCAAAATAATGTTGTGACGACTCCACCCAACCCTAACATTAGATAAATCTTTTAACCTAGAAATGTAGTAACCACCTCATCCCTTAGCACATTCAGGAATCCCTAAGTCCCAAGAGCCAAAATAACAAAGCAAAAAACAATCATTAGAACAGTAATTGGAAGCCAAATCTTATCTCTTTTTAGTCACCGTAATTTGAAATCAAAAAAATTGAAAAGTAATGAAATACTCTAATTCACAGATACTATCTAAATTGTTAGCCTTTTCATAAATAGACATAATATTATACCCTGAATAATATAACTAAGAAAATACTTTTTCATGTCTGCCTCAAATTGCTGATAAATACATAAAACAGTTACTTCCTGAATAAAAGGAAAAAGAAAATACTTTTTAGAAAAACGATAAACTGATTATTCTTTTTGTCATCTGAACTACTCACTTTGACAAATATGGAACAGCTACTTTCTACTAAAAAAATAAAAAGTGAGTTCTCTGACTTTGGCAACCTGGAACATCTCTTAATTTTCCCCTCTCCTAAGTAAATGTCTTTTAAAATTCTTTTTGAAGATTAAAAAGTCTTTCTTTCTTTCTTCCTTTCTTCCTCTCTTTCTTTCTTTCTTTTTTTTTTCTTTCTTTCTTTCTTCCTTGTTGTATTGGGGATTGAACCCAGGGGTATTCTACTTCCCCAGCACTATTTTATTTTTTATTTTGAAACAAGGTCTCACTAAGTTGCTGAGGCTGGTCTTGAACCTCCAATCCTCCTGTCTCAGCATCCCAAGTACCGGGATTACAGTTGTGTGCCACCACGCCTGGCTAACCTTTTTATTATTAGAAACACTTTTTATTATAATTTAGCAGATAGAATAAAGTGTATGCAAAACTTCCATCTAGGTTAAGCAAGGCATGCAAGAGTGCAGAGACAAGAAAGAAAGAAATGAACAATAGTGGAAGGCTTAATATGAACCAGGAACTCTCAAAGGGGATCTCATTTAATCCTCACAACAAACTTTAGAATAAGTATTATTATGCTCATGCAAAATAGGAAGAAACCAAATCTCCTAGGAATAAAACAATGCACCCAAGATCTTCCAGTGAGTGACCTGTGGGGTCTTAAGGTATGTGCGCCATGAACCACGCTATGTAGCCCCTCTGCAGTAGGTCTGCATTTGTGTTTTAAAGCCACACTGTATTTCTGAGCCCTCCCTGGAGACACTAATGGCTATGTTAGCAGTAGTGGCATGCTGCAGGAGAGCTGAGTGAGTTTACATCTAGATCCCGAGGCTTAGATTTGCATATGTGAGTAATAAAGCCAGTCAGAAGCAAACTGGCATTGGCAGGCATGGTCTTTCCTGCCTCCACCCTGCTTCCCCCCGGGGCACTGTGATGCCTTGCAGATGCCTGGCACCTCCAGCTGGCCCAGGTCCTTCCAGCCCTGCCTTTTCCTACAGCGCCACAGATCACTGTGGATCATAAGTACCTGTGTGCTTCCTCGCCACAATCTCCACTATATTGTAAATTTAAGACACAGAAAGGGTCTCATTTCTTTCTATCCTACTGTACTTAGCTCTAAGTGGGTACTCAGTGAATATCTACAGAATAAATTTATGAATGTGTGACTAGACCTCCCTCCCATCTTAATCAAAATAGTCAAGCCCTGAATTTTCATTCTGAAGTTGTCTGATCTTTGCTCCTTCAGATGATAAAGAACTAGTAACACATTCTCTTCACTTATAAAGAAATGACAGATCCTACATATCAGTATTGTTGTATATTTGTGTATGTGTTTTGATGATTAAATACCCAATCTTTGCAGTATGTCGACTGGATATTGGAAACATGGGAATTTAGAGAGGGCAGTAAAAATAAATATGAAACAAAATCAGTGCCCAAGGGCCCCGCTAACATGCCAGTGCTTAGCGTGGCCTGGGTAACACCGGTGGAAGACAGCAGGCAGAAAGGGGTGTGACTGACCACGCTGCACACTTGATACTTGTCATCTTGCTTAGTGCTCTCAACAAACTTTAAGGCAAGTATTGTTCGTATTTTATTAAGCAGAAATGAAGCCCAGGGAAGCTATACATTACGCCATAGCCAGACATGGAGTAATGGTAGTGAGAAAGTTCCCTATTGGCCTGGCAATGGCTTTCCTTAGTAGTCCTGAATTCCGCAGCCTTCCAAGTTATTGTCCAAGCAGTAGCTGGAGGAGCAAAAACTTAATCTATTACAAGGAAGATTTACCACAAGGGTTAGAATTGCTAACTCTCATAATGTAGCTGGATAGTAATCTCAGGATAAAGAAGAAACAAAACTCATTTGGGGCACAGTTTCCAAAGTCTTGGCTAAGGTCCCACCTGATATCTCACCAAGAGCTTCCCTTTCCTGTCTACAGAAACCCTTTCCCAGGGTTCCACAAAGCTGTTTCTGAGTCTGCGCCAGCCACCCAAGACCTAAATGGTTTGTGTAGCAATAACCTCAATAAAGATAACATATGATAAAAAATTCATTTCACATTCTGATTCTATCTGAAAGTCACAGCACTAGTATAACAATGCAACACAGTCTTGTGGTTAATTAAATGCATATAGTGGGTAGAATACAAAACTGAAAGGCAGGAGAAGGATCTGAGTGTCATCTCTAACACTACGTGATCTTGTGATCTTGGGTAGCCTGTTAATCAAGCCAGGCAGCAGTTTTCTCCAGTCTTATGATTGTTATGATGGCGTCTAGTGTTTGGAAGGTTGTGAATGTGCACAAAGCACACGTAGTGGTTCAATGAATTATGGATCTTATTCTTATGTTAGAGATTCTCATATATTAAAAAGTGGTTATTGTTATTTAAAATTTATGAATACTGACAATTAGTCCCAAGCTCACTAATAGAAATTCGTACTGAAATGGCCTCAATTATTTTCTGCTAACCAAAGTTGAATCCTGTGTGGAATTTCACAAAATCTCCAGTGATTATCCTACAGAAATAAAGATAACAGGGCTTTGTACAGTCAGGGAGATTCATGACTATTTAATCAACTAATGAAAGTTATAACACTAGTGTAAAAATTGATTATAAATTGATCTAAATTGAATATACATCAATATAGTAGTGCATTTATGGTGTTTTGCAAAGGCCCTGCTCAGTCTTTAGAAATGTACTATTTCTCTTATGACTGCAAATAATATATATGCTCATTCTTCAGAATTAGAAAATCTTAAAAGGTATGAGGAAAAAATGAAAATCACCCCATGTCCCAGTGTTAACATTAGGTTTTTATTCTCCAATCACTCTCTTTTCTTATTCAATCTGAGAGTGTCTGTTTATGTGTGTGTGTACATACAAAAATATGCACATAGTTGCATATCATATGTGCACTTTTCATAACATGTCATTCACATAAATATTTATTTATGACTATTAATTATTCTCCTGAAACACGGTCTCTAATGGTTGCCTCATATTGTATCTTATGAATTTATTATATTTTATTTGACAAATTTTTAACTGAAGAATTCCATGCATGTTTGCGATTATTTTCTAAAATAATTTTATTTTCTGTGACAAATTTGAAAATTTGCTAGAGAAAATTCCAAAGCTTTTGATATATATAAAACAATATTATAACTTTGATATATTTATATAACAATGTTATCTCTCTGGGTACCAATTTTGCTTATGAGATCACTCATTTTACTTAAGCCCACAAACTCCTGTTATTATCATTAAAAGGCCTATCAGTTTGATAGGTTAAAAATGCTGCAAAATCATTACTTCAATTTATGCTTCCCCTTTGACTTGTGAGTTTGAATATCTTTGTATATTAATTAAAATTTCTTTGTCCATTTTATAGGATTGTCTATTCATAAACTTTTCACATAGTTCAATTGGCCTTTAGCCATAATTTCAAATGATTTGTAGGCACTCCTAAGAAATTAAGGGTATAAATCTTTTGTCAGTATATACACTGTGAATATTTTTCCCAGTTGGTCAATTTTTTTATATTTTTCTTAAATGGCTTTGATTTTTACATATATTAAGACATTTTTTCATTTAACCAAATTTATCAATCTTTTCAGAAAGAAAATAAATAACAAGATTTATGCAGATAACCTAAAAGATGACAGAAATAAAGCAATGCACTTCAGTTAAGACAAAAAATTTAAATTGTTTAAATTTTCTTACTAGAAATGATGATCTCAAAGTGAGTTTAAAAAAAACTACATCCAATGGTATAGGAAACAACCATCAAAAATACCATCTATTGAAGATAAAAGGATAGTAAAAATTCATTAGATAAAGGAAAATAATAAACAAAAATAACATTTCCAATATTGGTGTAAGAGAAATTAGAATTGAGGGCAAAAATAAATAAAAAGAGTAAGAAGACAAAGAAGCACATTTTATATCAATGAGGGAGCAATCTACAAGAAACAGAAAAGTTAAAAATTTTTAAAAAGAAATACAGAAGCCAGGAGTGGTGGCGCACACTTGTAATCCCAATATTTGGGAGGCTGAGACCAGAGGATCACAGGTTCCCTGCCAGCCTCAGCTACTCAGTGAGGCCCCCTGCAACTTAGTGAGACACTGTTTCAAAATAAAGAATACAAAATAGGGCTGGGGGTGTAGCTCAGATGTGGAATACCCTGGGTTCAATCCTCAGCACCACACACACAAAAAAAGAAATATGGAATAGTTACAAAACTACCATTGAAAAGTCAAGAGCAAAATATGTTCAAAAACTATTAGAAACTCGAAGAGAAATCAACAGAAACAGAATGTTATGGGATAAAAGATGTTACCTCTGTCTTTGATGGTTCAAATGAGTGAACAACAACAAATGAGAAACCAAAGATACAGATCTGAATAAACTCATGAATAAGCTTGAGGAAGTATATCAAATATGGCCGCTAAAATGTGAATCTTTTTTTACAAGAACCCATTTAAAACAAAAAATAGTATTTTATTCACAAAGGAAACATAACTTTGAAAAAAGTAGTTATACTATATATAATCTGATCACAAAGCAATAAAAATGGAAATTTTTATCAAAGTATAAACAGAATGAAATGGAGTTCTTAAAGTAAATGTATTTCATCAACTCATATCAAACAAGAAATTAGAACTTTATTTACAAACTAGATTCAAATTATTGCCAGAGTTAAACACAAGATTTTAAATATTTTAATTATTAACACAATATATTAGGCAAAAAGATAAATTCTAAATCCTGAATTTGTGCATCAAATGGCAATTTGCACAACCAAGGGAAGGAGGTTTATCATGACCACAAGTTCAGCAAATATCTGCACTGTCAAAGGTGAGCAAAGAAACCAGCCTAATCTAGGACTATGTCAGCAGGTATTAAATACCTGGATGAATGCCAGGGATCATCTCTATTCTACAATGTATGGTGTCTGCTTCTACTCCTCTTCCATATCACACCTCAGGAGCAGAAGACATTTCAGGGCCTAACGTGGGGAGAAATACTGCAAATATTAGAAGAATAAAGCAGTCAGACACTTCTTTCTTTTTTATATACGCATACTGAGGTACAGAATGATAGGAATCTACATGCATACAACCCTTGGTATGTTTCCCTCCAAGTCCCATCCCACTCCCTCCCCTTCTGCGTACATGTCACTGAGATTCGTATTAATAATTTCATATATGTCCATAGCATTATTTAAACTGTTACCTTCATTACATCACAATCCCCCCTCCTCACTCCCTTAAACCCCCTCCCTCCTTCCATTGGAGTCTCTACTCCTTTATCTGAGGTCTCTTTTTGATACATGTCAGGGTAGCAGCATCATACATGCACACATTGCTCATTTAGCCCTCCCTCCAGTCCCATCCTATTCCCTCCCCCTTCCCTTCGTTTCGTGCTCCGGATAGTGATTGAGTCTTATAGGTTTGTGTATGTACATCATGTGCTATAGTGTGTTTCCCTCCACCCCCCGCCCAACTCCCTCAGTTAGATCACCTTCTTTGTTCATCTAAAGTTTTCTTCTTCTTTATCAGGAGTCCCTTCTAAGTCCCATTCTATCTAATTTCCACATATTAGGGGGGACATCTGACTTTTCACTCTTAGTGACTTACTAATTTCACTTAGCATAATGTTCTCTAATTCTCTCCATTTCCCTACAAATGATGTAATTTTGTTCTTCTTTATGGCTGAGTAAAATTCCATTGTGTACATATCCCATAGTTTTGTGATCCATTCATGTGTTGAGGGACACCTTGGCTGGTTCCAAAGTTTGGCAATTGTGAATTGTGCTGCTATAAACATAGATACACATGCATTAGACTGGTAGTTTGGTTTCAGTTCATCTGGTAGATGCCTAGAAGCGGTATTGCTGGGTCACATGGTAGGTTCATTCCCATTCTTCTGAGGATTCTCCACACTGTTTTCCAAAGCAGTTGCACTAATTTGCAATTCCACCACCAGTGTATTAGAGTTCCTACTTCTCCACATCCTCGCCAGCATTTGTTGTTGTTTGTATTTTTTTTGTTGTTTTTTTTTCTTTTTGCGGTACCGGGGATTGAACCCAGGGGCGTTCTACCTCCGTGCTACACCCCCGGCCCTATATTTTTATCCTTTATTTTGAAACCGGGTCTCACGAAGTTGTGGAGGGCCTCACTAAATAGAGAGAGAGAGACAGGGAGAGACGGGGAGAGAAAGAGAGAGAGAGAGAGAGAGAGAGCTGAGGCTGGCCGTGAACCCAGATCCTCTGGTCTCCGTCTCCCAAAGTACTAGGATTACAAGCATGTGCCACCACGCCCGGCTTGTTGTTTGTGTTTTTAATGATTGCCATTCTAATTGGGGTTAGGTGAAATCTCAGGGTAGTTTTGATTTGCATCTCTCTGATTGCTAATGATGTTGAACATTTGTTCATACATTTATGGGCCATTCATATTTCTTCTTCTGTAAAGTGTCTATTTAGTTCACTTGCCCATTTTTTGATTGGTTTATTTGTTTTTTTAGTGGTGATTTTTTTAAGTTCTCTGTATATTCTAGATATGAGTCCTCTATCAGAGGAGTTGCTGGCAAAGATCTCCCATTCTGTCGGCTCTCTGTTGAGGTTCTTGATTGTTTCCTTTGCTGCACAAAAACTCTTTAGTTTAATGCAATCCCACATATTGATCCTCATTTTAGTCTCCTGTACCTTTGGGGTCTTGTTAAGGAAGTCTTTACCTGTGCCTATGTGTTGAAGTGTTGGGCCTACGCCCTCTTCTAGTAGCTGCAAGGTCTCTGGTCTGATTTCTAGGTCTTTGATCCATCTTGAATTGACTCTTGTATAAGGTGAGAAAGTGGGGTTTATTTCTATTTTTCCGCATATAGTTAGCCAGTTTTGCCTAACTATTTTTTGAAGAGGCTATCCTTTTTCCAGTGGGTCTTTTTAGCCCCTTTGTCAAAAATCAATTGGCTGTAGTTGTGTGGGTTTGTTTTGGAGTCTTCTATTCTGCTCCATAGGACTATGTGTCTGCTTTTCTGCCAATACCATGCTGTTTTTATTACTATGGCTTTGTAGTATAGTTTGAAGTCAGGTATTGTGATGCCTCCTGCATGGTTCTTGTTGCTGAAAACTAATTTAGCTATTCTGGGGTTTTTGTTGTTCCAAATGAATTTAAGGACAGAATTTTTTATGTCAGTGAAGAATGACTTTGGTAATTTAATGGGTATTGCATTGAATCTGTAGAGCACTTTTGGAAGAATGGCCATTTTGATGATATTTATTCTGCCTACCCAAGAGCATGGGAGATATTTCCATCTTCTAAGATCCTCTTCAATTTCTTTTTTCAATGTTTTATAGTTTTCCTTGTAGAGGTCTTTTACCTCCTTGGTTAGGTTTATTCCCAAGTATTTTATTGTTTTGGGGGATATCTTGAGTGGAAATGTCTTCTGGATTTCTTTTTCAGTGGATTTATGGTTGGCATACAGAAAAGCTTCTGATTTTTTAAGATTGATTTTGTTTCCAGACACTTTGCTGAATTTGTTGATCAGTTCTATGAGCCTTTTAGTTGAGTTTGTTGGATCTTCTAAGTATACAATCATGTCATCTGCAAATAGAGATAGTTTCAGTTCCTCTTTTCCTATTTGTACTCCTTTTATTTCCTTCTCTTGCCTTACAGCTCTAGCTAGAGTCTCACGTACTATATTGAAAAGGAGTGGTGACAGTGGACATCCTTGTCTTGTTCCTGTTTTTAATGGGAACTCTTGAAGTTTTTCCCAATTCAGTATGATGTTGGCTGTGGGTCTATTGTATATTGCCTTTATGTTGTTGAGGTATGTTTCTTCTATTCCAATTCTCTGCAGTGTACTTATCATGAATGGGTGTTGGATTTTGTCAAATGCTTTTTCATCATCTATTGAAATGATCATGTGATTTTTGTCTTTAGTTCTGTTTATGTGGTGGATTACATGGATTGTTTTTCATATGTTGAACCAGCCTTGCATCCCTGGGATGAACCCGACTTGGTCATAATGTATGATTTTCGTGATGTGGTTTTGAATGCTCATTGCTAGAATTTTGTTTAGAAGTTTTGCGTCTAAGTTCATCAACAATATAGGTCTGTAGTTTTCTTTTCTTGAGCTGTTTTTATTTGGTTTTGGTATTAGTGTGATGTTGGCTTCATAGAATGTGTTTGGGAGAGTCCCATATCTTTCTATTTCATGGAATAGATTGAGGGGTATTGGGATGAGTTCTTCTGTAAAGGTTTTATAAAATTCACTTGGGAAACCATCTGGACCTGGGCTTTTCTTTGATGGTAGACTCTTTATTGCTGCTTCAATCTCTTTAATTGCTATTGGTCAGTTTAAATTTTCTATATCTTCTTGATTCAACATAGGAAGGTTGTACGTATCAAGAAACTTGTTAATTTCTTCTAGATTTTCCATTTTGTTGGAGTATAGTTTTTCAAAGTAGTTTCTCATTATCCTCTGGATTTCCGTGCTGTCGTTGGTAATATCACCTTTTTCATCTCTTATTTTAGTAATTTGGGTTGATTCTCTCTTTCTTTTAATTAGGTTGGCTAGTGGTTTATCTATCTTGTTTACTTTTTCAAGGAACCAGCTTTTGGATTTGTTGATTTTTTGTATTGTTTTTTTTATTCTCTACTTCGTTGATTTCTGCTCTGATTTTAATAATTCCCTGTCTTCTACTGGCTTTGGGGTTAGACTGCTCCTGTTTTTCAAGGGCTTTGAGGTGTGTCATTAGGTTATTTATTAGGTGATTTTTTTGTTCTTCTTATGTGGGCACTCAGTACTATGAATTTTCCTATTAATACTGCCTCGCAGCTGAAAAAATGTGAATTCAGCTGTAGTTTGGTGGAATATTCTGTATGTGTCTACTAGCTCCATTTGGTTTATGGTGTTCCTTAGATCTGAGACATTTTTACTGACCTTTTGTCTTGAAGATCGATCTAGTGATGTGAGAGGTGTGTTGAAGTCTCCCAATATTATTGTATTGGGATCTATGTGTGATTTAATGTCACGAAGAGTTTCTCTTATGAAAGTGGCTGCACCTATGTTTAGGGCATAAATGTTGGCTATTGTTATATCCGCTTGCTGGATTGTTCCTTTTACCAGTAAGGAATGACCTTCTTTATCTCTTCTGATAAGTTTAGATTTGAAGTCTAATTTGTCTGATATAATTGCTACTCCTGCTTGTTTTCAAGTTCTGTTAGCGTGGATTACCTTGCTCTACCCCTTCACCTTTAGTTTGTGTGTATCTTTACTTGTAAGGTGTGTTTCTTGCAGCATATAGATGGATTGTAATTTTTAATCCATTTTGCCACCTTATGTCTTTTGATTGGGGAGTTGAGGTCATTTATATTCAGTGTGATTATTGTGAGATAGGTTTTCATTCCTAACATTTTGAGATTTAATTTCTGTTTGAGGTAGTGTTTGTTCTTTGCCTAGTTGTTTGTTTGATGGAAATCACTATTTCTCTGGTTCTGGCATTTCCTTATTTTTTCTTCTTTGTAATTAATCTCTTTGAGCATTTTCTCTAATGCTGGTTTGGAAGACATAAAGTCTTTCAGCTTCTGTTTATCATGGAAGGTTTTTATTTCTCCATCAAATTTGATAGATTTCTTTGCTGGGTAGACAAATCTTGGCTGGAGGTTGTTTTCTTTCAGAGTTTGGAATATGTCGCTCCAGGTCCTCCTGGCTTTCATGACTTGGTTTGGAAGGTCGGGAGTGATTCTTATTGGTTTGCCTCTGAATGTTACTTGGTCTTTTATTCTCACTGCCTTTAAGATTCTCTCCTTGGCCTCTACATTCATCAGTTTGATTATTATGTGGTGTGGTGAACCTCTTCTCTGATCTTGTCTATTGGGGGTTCTATATGTTTCCTGTACCTGTATATCGACCTCTCTTTCTATGTTTGGAAAATTTTCTAATATTGCTTCTCTGAATAGATTATTGATTAATTTAGTTTCAGCTTTTAATCCCTCTTCTATGCCTATTATTCTTAGGTTTGCTCTTTTAAGACTGACTGAGATCTCTTCAATGTCCAATTCATGCTGTCGAATTGTTTTTTCTAATTTATATACTATGTTTTCATTTTTGGAGAGGTCATCTTCTAAAAGTGAGATTCTGTTTTCTGTGTGGTCTAGTCTATTGTTGATGGTCTGTATTGATGCCTTCATTTCAATTATTGCATCCTTCACTTCCTTCAGAGCTTTTTTTGATTCCTGCTTATTTGATCCTTCATTTCTATCAGGCTCTCTCTGAATTATTTTCGGAAATCCTGTATCATTTCCTCTATTGAAGTTCTGAATTGTCCTTCTGGCAATCTTTGCATTTCTGAGTTGGCGGGTTCTATTGTTGTGGTATTGTGGGGCTCCTTGTTTCTTTGCTATTCTTCCTTTTCATGATTTCAGGTTTCTTATGTTTATACCTTTGTTACTTTTGGTAGCTTTCTCTCTCTCGCTCTGTAGGTATCCTATGTCTAATCCCTCTCCCTTTTTGGTTTCTTATCCTGGAGGTAGATAGTTGCTACTAGGTGAACCTTAAAGGTGAATAGCCTTTACTGAGTGGTTATTCTAACTTGTTCAGTATAATGACCATTTGCAGGACCAATTCTTGGTCTCCTTCAGTGATTGGGACCCTTGCCTGGTGCCTCTCACTACCTGTGCAAGTGACCAGTGCCGCTATTGCCCCTCTCACTGCAAGTGTGGGTCTCTGCGGTCTCCACTTGGGCTGTCCCTATGTCTCTCTCTATCTACACCTATGCCAGGTGTCACCAGCAGGCGGCTGTGGGCTTGTGTCTCTCGTTGCCTACAGAAGCAGCGGTTGTCACTTTGCCCCAGTTGTGTGCAAACACGGAACTCTACATTTTCCACTGAGAGGGCTGGTTTGGTCCAATTTCCCCCAGGTACCACAGCTGTATGTCCTGTGGCGATCCCCGGGGACTCTATAAGGGTGCTACCACCCGCAGGCTGCAAGTCTGTCCTGCCAAATGTTGCCGGGGACTGTCTGCTTATCTATGCTTCGACCGTGTCCCACAGCAGACCCCACTCCCGCCTCCGCCGGGGCAATCTGCACTGTCTCAGACCCCGCGAGTCCCTGTGGCCACGCTGGGTGGTCTCCCCCTGGGGCGGCTCATTGACTTATGGTCTCGTTGAGCGCTGCTCTCAATCTCTGGGGGTGGGGGGACTCAGTCGCTGCTGCAGGTTCTGGTCAGGCCTCCGAGCCCTGGGGACTCTGCTGAGTGTGGATTGAACTGCTGCTCACTTTTGTCGCTGATGCTCTGCAATGCTGGTTTTAGAAGAGCTCCCTGTCTTCTTTGTTGGTGGCCTGCAGAAGCTGCAATGCCGATAGCCACCGGCACGGTCTGACCAAGATGGTGCCGCTGCTGCCACTTCTGCCGTCGCAGTAGTTCGGGTCTGTGTCGCGTGTAGAATGAGTTGCTGCTCACCTTCACTGCTGCTATTCTGCAGCTGATGGATTCACAACAGGTTGCTGGCATCTCCGTTGGTCTTGTGTAGAAGTCACAATGCTGGTTGCTGCCGGTAAACTCCTGCTAAGATGGCGCCACTGCATCCGCTGTCGCTGCCACCGTTTTGTGAGGTCTCTTTTGTTACCCAATTTCTCTCTAGCTTCCACATATGAGAGGAAACATACAACTGTTTTCTTTCTCAGACTGGCTAATCTCACTTAGCATAATATTCTCAAGTTCCATCCATTTACCTTCAAATGACATAATTTCATTCTTTATGGATGGGTAAAATTCCATTGTGTGTATATTCCATAATTTTGTAATCCACCCATCTGTTGATGGACACCAAGGTTGGTTCCATAATTTGACTATTGTGAATCGTGCTACTATAAACATAGATATGCATGTATCACTATAACATTCTGACTTCAATTCCTTTGGAAAGATGCCCAAGAGTGGTATAGCTGGCTCATATGGTGTTTCCATTCCCATTCTTCTGAGAAGCCTCTACACTGACCTCCATAGCAGCTATACTAGTTTACAGTCCTGCCAAGAGTGTATAATTACAGGGTTCCTATTTCCCTACATCCTCATCACCATTTATTATTCTTTGTGTTCTTGATGACTGCCATTCTAATTCAAGTTAGCTGGAATCTCAATGCAATTTTGATTTGCATTTCTCCAATTACTAATGATGTTGAACATTTTTCATATATTTATTGGCCATTTGTATTTTTTAAGAAATGTCTGTTCAGTTCAATTGCCCATTTTTTGATTGGGTTATTTTTTATTAGTGTTAAGTTTTTTAAACACATTCTTTCTACCCCATTTCTTGGATCAGGACAACATAAGATATAGTGGGACAAGTCAAGGATATGGACATTTTGTCAAAAGGTACAGAAAGACAATCAATGCTTTCTTCATCTCTCACTCTTATTTCTCCCAGGGATGGTGCTATTAAAGAGGTATGCATGGGGGGGGGGCTCCTTTTCAGGAAGGAAGGGCAAAAAGACCCAGCAGGATAAAGACCTGGGAAAGAGCACAAGAATAGGCTCGTTGCTTGTGAAAACCTCTTGGACATGTTTTTCACAATTGACAGGAAAGGGTGTGTCAAATTCTCTTCTAACTAGTTCCTCATAGTAGAACAGTTAGGAAGGGATTCAGGGTATAAACCTGATCAAAGAAGGAAGAAGGTTCATTTGAGTGAGATGAACTTAAGATGAGTTTCTGGTACCTTGATGGTGCCGTGGATAGCAGGATGGCAGACAATGAGAATACCCAGGCCATGCCAGGCATGGTGGTGCATACCTGTAATCCCAGTACTTGGGAATTCTGCTGTGGCAGAGGGAAGACAGACTCAAGACCAGCCTTAGCAACTTAAACTTTCAGCAACATAGAAAGACCCTGTTTCAAAACAAAAAATAAAAAAGTCCTGGAGGTATAGCTCAGAGATAGAATGCCTCTCGGTTCAATCACACACACACACACACACACACACACACACACACACACACACATACACAGAGAGAGAGAGAGAATAAATGAATGAATATACCCAGGTCATTAGACATACCATGTCCAAAATGATTCAGACCTGGGTGCAATTATTTAAGTAGAGAATATGATCAAACAGAGAGGGGGACTGGACATGATAGAGGATCTGAAAATCACATTCTATGAATAAAGGACAAAAAAATGAACTGGATCAGAGAACTCAAGTCTATAAACAAATGACAGGCTTCCATGTTGAGGACCCATCACTGTATGTGTCAAAGCAGAGATTAGAAAAGATTTTCTTATGAGTTACAAAATAATTGATAGTATTCCTTCCCTCATTCATTAATTTATTCATTTTACTGGGCAGTGATACTCTCTTGGGCCAGGAGTGTGATGGGGGTACCACTGTACTTAAAAGCTTGACTTGGGAGATGTTGAGGAAGTGAAATGAGAATCTGTGTATAATGAAGAGCATGGTGTTAGCCACAGAGTAAATGCTCAATGAAAGTCCATTTCCTCCTTCCAAAGCCCTACTTTTGGTACCTGCTTCTCTCATAGATAAGGTAAAAGAAGCACATTACTGAAGTCATGGAAATGTGCCGAGGAAGTGGTCCAGACTTGGTGTGATGATAAGCACATACTCCTATGCACCTGTGTTCTTTATCATAACATATTATTATGCCAACTGTGTGCTACTCTCTTCTCCTTGGTACATGGCAGGTTCTCAATATATGCCAAATCCTTCCTTTTCTTCTTCTTCTAGAAAAAAAAATTATCTTAGTTTCTTTTCCATTTAATTCATCTTCATTAAATTCTACTCAACAAATATTTGGCCTCTTCTAAATACTATATATCATGCTGGGTTCAGATACATGAGGTTGGAAAATGCGCAACTATGGAGTTGATGGCCACTTAATAAGACAGGCATTATAGGGCACTACAGCTGCTCAGAAAGATTTTTTTTATCACAATTCTAGATTTGAATGAAACAGCAACATTGCCTTTGGAGCCCAGATTAACCCAGTTTTGCTGATGCTATGACTATGTTTATCTGATATAAGAGATTTGGCAGTGGAGATATTTTGCAGGAACATCTTTTCCTGTAAGTACTGGGTGTGGCTAAAGCAGTAAACCTGCTCTATTTCCAAATAACATAAGCATGAGTACATTTTGACAAATTTGCTCATGATTACAAAATTACCACCTCAAGAAAAATTCTTGCCATGAAAGCACATTTTCCACTGACTATTTTAGACTATTCTCTCCCAATATCTTTTGATTCAGGCTTCACTATACATCTTTCATTTTGTAATGGTTTGAATAATGATGATGTGATTAAGAGAAAGAAGCAATATACATGATCTATGGTCATCCAAAAAATTCAAAAATATTAAGGATGTGTGTATTCTAATTCAATCTTCAAAGAAGTTGACAGGTGATAGGTACATGAGCAGGTGGACTTGGTTCTTGTGCAAGATCACTAGCTTCTCTTACATCATCTGAGGTTCCTGGCCTTTCATTCTTGTAGAGCATTTTCCGGGAAACCAATACACCACTGATATTCCATCTCTACAAGCAACACATCCGTGCTTGTTAGGGGAAAGCTACCTTATTAATTCAAAGATATTTTTTCTGAAACTGGGGATGGAACCCAGAGGCATTCTACCTCCGAGCTATACCCCCAGCCCTATTTTTTTCTTTATTTTGAAACAGGGTCTCACTAAGTTGAGGAGGGCTTCAGGGCTTCACTAAGTAGCTGAGGTTGGCTGCGAACCTGAGATCCTCCTGTCTCAGCCTCCCAAGTACTGGGATTACAAGCATGTGCCACCACACCCAGATAATTCAAAGATTTTAACTCTTAATGTGTGACACTTACTGAGTCTGTGCCATATGTCTGGCACTATGCTAAGTGACAAACGTGAATGATCTCACATAATATAGAAAAGAATCACATCCATTGACATTATGTACATATGTGAGAATGCCAATGTCAATCTCAATATCCTGTGTGGGAAAGGGAGGAGAGTGGAGAGGGAGCTGGGGGAAAGCTCACCAAGTGCTGTGTGCATGTGTGTCACTATCACTATGAGTTACATTATGATGTGGGACTACAATGCACTAATGAAAGTATTTAAAAAAGAAAATATTATTATGTTTACATTCTAGGAAACTGAGGTTTAGAAAGTTATTGAAGCAACACCACTAATAAACAGTGAGGCAGGGATTTGACCCAGACTTCCTTGAATGTAGAGCTATACTCTTAATTGCCACGCTGAACTTCCATGGATAGAAGAAACTCTTTCCAGCCAGGATAGACTAGACCACTGTGATGCCCTGAACATCCAATCTTTCTTCCTGTGCTCTAGGCTGGAGTTTTTTGGTCAAGCAGAATATAATGTACTCACACCCCTACACACACAGTTTTCACACAGAAAGTCCTCATCCATCTATACAGTAAAGATATTTACTAACAGTCATGTCTTTGAAATAAATTGTATATCACCACATAGGGCTAGTCTTAAATGTGGGTAAAAAAAGATTATTAATTTTTTAAAATTTGTAGAATGGTGGTAAATTTGTTCTACTTTTTCAGAAAATTTCACATTACCAATGTTGACAAACATATTGTATAAAGTCTATTCTTTGGCTGAATATTGCCCTTTGTATGATATTACTCTTTTTTAAAATGCAAATGTTGCTACAAGAGTAAAATATTAAGTCATGGCCAAATTTGTGCAAGTAGTTTTATTATAACCTTCAGTTCTCATAAACCAAGAATCATTTGGAGTGCCTGAATGTGCAACGGGCCTCTACCAAAACCAGAACAACAACAAAAAATCCAATGTGCATGTAGGATTTGTCTCAGAACCAGTGAACAAATACACATACTGACCAATAGGCAAGGGGTGATGATACAGCCCCTGTTTACAGGGAGAACTACTAGATGTTTCTATTTTGTAATGTAGCAGCTTCTTCTTCTTCTTCTTCTTCTTCTTCTTCTTCTTCTTCTTCTTCCTACTGTGGATTGAACCTAGAGGCATTCTACCTCCAGGCTATACTACCCCTAGCCCTTTTTTTAATTTTTGCTTTATGTATTTATGTACTTATTTTGAAACAGGTTCTCACTAGGTTGCTGAGAGTCTCACTAAGTTGCTGAGGCTGGTCTTGAACCTGCGATCCTCTTGTCTCAGACTCTGAAGAACTGGGTTACAGACATGTGCCACCATGCCCAGCTTAACATAGCAGTAATTTTCTTAATCTGATTTTGATATCTAAATTCATCCTAAATGATGTGGGTATGGTGGCACACACCTGTACTCCCAGTACTTGGGAGGCTGAGACAGGAGGATCACACGTTCGAGGACAGCCTCAGCAACAAATCAAGACTCAGCAACCTACCAAGATCCTGTTTCAAAACAAAAAAATAAAAAGAGCTAGGAGTGTAACTCAGAGGTAGAATACCCCTGGGTTCAATCCCTAGTACCACACACACACAAAAGTTAATCCTGAATATGTGAATAAAAAGGTAGATCTGGATTTCTAGGAATATGGAATAGATATGCTTTTCCCTATTCCTCCCATTAAGTGTAATTATAAAACATTAAATGTAAAACAAACATAAGACTAAAGATGAAGAAAAGAAGGCAGACTGGCTGTGGAAATCAGGATCCACAGAGCAACATAGCAATGAGTACCCTGAATTTTCTTTTTGCGTCATATATCCAAGACTGGATGCTGAAAAGTCAACAATCTAGAAATGCTAGTGGGCACAGAAAAACAGTACCCAAAATGTTTGCTGTCTTGAGCCAATGACCAGAAATGCAGCCTGGATAAAAATAAAAATTTTTACAGTGTCTTCTCTAGTCCATGCAAATCATCAGAGAAAAAACTGTGGAGCCATCCTACACACGTCCACAAAGGCCAAGTAGAGCCTAGAATTCCCTCCTCTGGAGGCTGTAACGAGGTACCCCAACACCTCCACCAGGATGGTGTCAGAGAAGGCTAATGAGGGAGCTGGTGCTATCATCCTGCCTGCAGGTAATGAGGCCCCCGGCCCACACCGTGCCTGTGGAGACCTCCTGGGAAGCTCACACTGCCAGGTCCACCTAGTAGGGAAGAAGTGTTCCCCTCACCATGAGGGTGGTATCAGAGGAGGCATAGTGGAAAATCAAGTCTTTCACCACTTCCAGGGCTAAGGAGGCCACCTACACTGCGGTGTCAGTGGAGACAGTGAGAGGAGCAGCACCTCTATCTCCATCTGGAAGTAATGAGGCACCCCAGAACCACAAGTGGATAAATGAGAAGCTGGCCTTTTACTTCCACCTGGCAGCAATGAACTGGGATTTCCTTGCTGGAGAAGTACCAGAAAAAGACAGCTAAAGCAGGAGGTTTACATAAGGTCCAGACTTTTAATTCGGAAAATGACCAAATTTCAATAAAAATCATTCATCATACCAATAGCCAAGGTCTCAAGTGAAATAAAAAAAGACAATCAATAGATCCCACAATAAAGAAGATAGAGATTTTGGAATTTTCTGACAAAGATTTTGTGAGGCTCAGAGGAGGTACAGGCCTTAGTTACATAAGCATGACTAGACAGGTCATCCCACACAGCCAGTTATATAGTATAAGTTATGTAAGTATACCTAGGCAAAATGCAATATGCATGTGCACTTATACTGGTGTGGACTTAACACCATTTTGCACATAACCCTATATAAAGGACAGGTCTGTAAAATACAAAGCTGCTGTTGTTGTTTTCCTGATGGTGACTCCACATGTTTTCTTCTCTCTGGGGATCTCGCCGCTAAAACCTCCTCTGACCACAGCTGGCCTCTAACACTTGGTTTAGTCAGCAGGCTTAAGTGAGTACTCCCCCTGCTCCCCAGTACCCTTCTGGAGCAGCAGGTGGAATAAATGTGCCCTCTGGCATCTCTGTGGTTCCTGGAAATAGTCTATCTGATGGTGTGAACTCGGCCAAAAGATTGGAATGATGTAAGTCCCCAGCTGGAAAATGTCTGGAAGGCTTTAAAAGTGCTGGATCTGCAACCACCAGCCCCTGGAGCCACTGGAATGAGGTTCGGTGGGCGGAGAAGGCAGCCAATTCGAGTGGAGCTCACCAGCCCCTCACCCAACCCCAGCCCAGCAACCACAGCAGCTCTCAGCCCTGTGTATGGTCATGCCAGAGACATCCACCCAGGCCTGCTTCCAGGAGGAAGTGACACCCCCCCACCAACTTCTGGTCAGGGAAGGCCTGGTCCCTACCTCTGCACCTGGCAGCTTACAGGGACTGTGACCCCAAGAGGATTGAAGGAGACCAGGAGGCTGCCGGTGTGGACCAAGGGAAGGCTAAGGCTCAGTCTGGGGAGGACCAGTGCAGCAGTCTCAGACTGTGCAAATTCAATTATGGTAGGCTCGGGCCGCTTGGGCCCTGGCAGTGGTAATGATGCAGCAGTCAGGCTGGCAGAGGAGAAGATAGAATGCCAGCTCAACAAAGTACTTTTGGCACTCTGGCGACAGTTTCACCTGAACCAAAGGTACACCCCTTTTCCTCCAAAAAAAAGGCCAAGGGAATAGCTCAAGAGATATGTGTGGCTACTTTCTCCAAGACTAGGGACTTTTCTGGGGTACCTGGTTAACTGGGGAACCAGATGACCTGTGGCCACATGTGTAATTGACTATTTACTGGTCCCCGCACAATGTGCAACGTGTCCTAGCACTAGTTGATATGGGAGCAGACAGCACATTCCTCTTCCACAACCTGGACAAATTTACCAAACCTAGGGCTGCCAGAGAGGGTTATGGAAGCCGTCTCATTACAGTTTGACGTGCCCCAGTGACTGCCTCCTAAGCAATATGATATGTATATAGCCCCCATAACTGTGTACATCCTGAAGGGTGGACCGGTTACTGGGATTGACTGTGTAGACAACTGTTGGAGAATTCCAGCTACAGGTGCTTGTGGTAAAGACCATCACTAGAAGACATCTCCATCATGTTCCCTTACAACTCCCACAAGCCACAAGGATTGTAAATGTACAGCAGTACAAGTTACCAGGGGAAAACGAAGAAATTAGACAAACAATACTGAAGCTAAAAGAGGCAAGTGTAATTCGTCTGACTCATAGCCTACTTAACTCTCCTGTGTGGCCAGTGAAAAAAACTAACAATTCCTGGCACATGACAGTAGACTATTGGGAGCTAGACAAAGTGACACCACCCTTGCATGAAGCGGTACCCAACATTTCAGAGTTGATGGATTGTCTGTCGCATAAACTGGCACAGTTACATTATGTTGTAGACTTGGTGAAAGCTTTTTCTCCATCAAATTACACCAGAAAGCCAAGAGCAATTTGCTTTTACATGGGAAGGGTGGCAATGGATCTTTTTGGTATTGCTCCAGGGATACCTGCATAGTCCTGGAGAGTGGCTCAGAGGCTGCATGCAGCTGCTTCTAACTGCAAGAGCATCAGAGGTTAGCATAATACATCAAAATAATGGAACAACTGTACAGCCTCAAGCTTCTGCCAGAGGCTAAATCCTATGGCACCAGACCATGACATGAACCACTCTCCAAGAATAGGGGTGGACTGTCAACAAGTACAAAGTCCAGGGACCTGGGTATTCTGTTAAATTCTTGGGAGTTGTCTGGTTGGGTAAGACAAAGGTGATACCTGAAACAATGACAGATAAGGTATAAGTGTATCCTCGTCCAGAAATGGTCAGACAGTTACAGACATATCTGGGTCTTTTGGGGTTTTGACAAACATTTATATCCCACTTAGCTATGCTTATGCACCCTTTACACCATCTTGTCCTTAAGGGGGCAACTTGGGATTGGACCCCTAAAATGGAAACTGCATTTATTGCCACCAAGAGGGCAGTAACACAGGCACAAACTCTGTGGGTAGTAGACCCTGCTTTCCCTTTCCTGCTAACAGTCCAAGTGGATGACACAGGTTTTGGATGGGGGTTATGGCAGAAACAAGGTGCTAGAAATAACCCAACTGGATTTTGGTCGCAGCTATGGAAAGGGGCAGAGGCACACTACTCTCTCATTGTAAAACAATAGCTGAATATGCTTCCCTCTTAGCTTGTGAACCCATTACAGGTACTGGGTCAGTGATGGTGCAAACCACCTACCCTATTTGAAGGCTGAACTTGGGACTCCTGGACAGGGATAGCCCAAATACCCACTCTGATGAAGTGGGGTGCATACTTAGAGCAACGAGCATGGTTTTCTAGTAGCCTTTGTCTAAGCAGCCACATACTCTGCTGGGGCTAGTACATTTCTGAGCAACAGCCCCCTCAGAACCCACAGAAGTGGGAGATGCCCCAAGTCCCTATGAGGAAGGGAGTGCACCTATACCCGCAGAAAGGTGGTATACTGAGAGCTCCTGTCATGGGCGACCACCCACATGGGTGACTGTGGCCTCACAGCCCACCACAGATACCTTTTGGTATGAGACCAGTGCCAGATGCTCTAGCCAATGGGCCGAGCTCCAGGTTTTCTGGTTAATTCTCATGAAGGAGACTTGGCCATTGCATGTCTGTAGATAGCTAGGCAGTCTACTGAGGGCTAACCTTGTGGCTGCCCCAATGGGCCGCACAAGACTGGTTGATTGGACACCACCCATTGTAAGGCAAAGATATGTGGGAGGACCTGTGGAAATGAGGCCTCTGGGAAGGAGCTACTATCGATCATGTTCCGGGGAATAGGCCTTGGTAGGCTCACGGTAATTATGTTGCCGATGCTTTAGTGCCCGTGGCAGTGCAGCTTTTAAATGAGCAACCTCTCCGCACAGGGCAGGCCCTCTTAGATAAGGTAATAGCAGGAATGCCCTACACTTTGAAGGTAATGGGAAGCTCTACGGAACCCTAGTTGTGACCAGAGGTGAGAAGAGGATCCCTTGTACTCCCTGCACCTAAACCCTTGGTCACAGGGTAGCAAGATGTCTGGTGTGTACAGGATTCTCAGAAGCCATGGGTTGCACTCCTGGAGCCATTGGGGCCTGGGACAGAAGGCCCAGGTACAAGTGGACCCTTGGATAGCAGGTATACCTGGCCCTGCCCGGCATGGGTCATGCTTTCCCCACAGGTTGAAGGCAAAGGTACATAGGTTGTAAGATTATGGCCTATTACCTTGTATTCCATGGAAGGTGTTCCCAACCCTTTACCTCCTACCCAGGGTGCTTTGGCGTGGTAACATCACCCTAGAGCTGGCACTATTCTCTTGTAAAATGAGCGTGTCGCCTGCATCCTCCCAGAAAGGAAAGACTTACCTATGATGATGTTTCTTTCTGCAAGGAATAGCCTGCTTTCCTTGGCAAATACCTTTGCAAGACTGTACCACACCTCCCATTGCTGGGTCTGCACCAAGCTACCAGTGGAAGCAGCCAAAGGTCTCCCATGGCGAATTGCCTCGCCACTGCAGACAACTAGACTATCTTATCAACCTGGAGGCACAGCAGCCCAGAATGGGATGAGCAACCCCACATAATAGAAGACTTGTTGCTTCAAGACTGCAAAAACGCCCCATCCCCCCTATTGGGATAAGCTATAGAAAACAGGTGGGGATGGTTAACAGGGGAACATGTAGAGCTTGCAATCATAGCACTTTTTTTAATAGAAAAGGTGAACCAGTCTGTAACTAATCGAATCGCTAGATGGTTGTCCAAAAAAACTATGTAAAAATGTCACTCATTTACCAGATACCAACTGGTGGTGTAAACCACATTAACAGACTAAAAATAATAATCACATAATCATATCAATTGACATAGAAAACTCATTTGGCAAAATTCAATACTCATTCATTATTTTTAAAATCTCAGAAAAAAATTGTAAAGGGAACTTTCTCAGTTAGATCAAGAGCATTATAGAAAACTATAGCTAATATTGTACTTAATGGTGAAAAACTGAATCCTTTTTTCCTAATATCAGGAACAAGACAAAAACGTCCACTCTCACTGTTATGCAACATTGTGCTGAAAGTGCTCATCAATGCAATAAGCCAAGAAAAGGAAATAAAATTCATACATGTCAGGAAGAAATAAACTGTTTATATTTGCAGATGATATGATTGCCTACACAGAAAAATCTCATGAAACTACAAAGAGACTACAAGAACTATTAAATGAGTCAAGCCACAGGATACAAGATAAACATACAAAAATCAATAACATTTCTGTATACTGGCAAGGAACAGATAGCTAAATTAAAAACGCAATATCAGTCCAGCACAGTGTGCACGCTTGTAATCCCAGTATTTGGGAGGCTGAGACAGGAAGATTGCAGGTTCAAGGCCAGTACACAGTAACTTAGGAAGACCAAGTTTCAACATAAAAAATAATAAAAGACTGGGGATGTAGCTCAGAGGTAGAACACCCCTGAATTCAGTTCCCAGTAACACACACACACACACACACACACACACACACCACAATTTACAGTTGCTCAAAAATATTAAGGTACAAATCTAACAATACATGTGAAGTATTTATAAGTTGAAAACTACACAACACTGATGAAAGAAATTTTAAAAACTTAAATATATGGAGAGACACACGTTTATGAATTGGAAAATCTAACACAGTCAAGATGTAAATTTTCCTCTTTTTTGGAGGGGCGGAGTACTAGGGATTGAACCCAGAGGGGAATTCTACTTCTGAACTACACCCCCAGGCCTATTTTATTTTTTATTTTGAAACAGAGTCTCAGTTGCTGAGGGTCTAAGTTGCTGAGGCTGGCCTCGAACTTGTGATCCTCCTATCTCAGCCTTCCAAGTACTGGGATTACAGGTATGTGCCACTACACCTGGCCAATTTTCCTCAAATTTAATAGGTAAGTTTAAAAACATTCATTTGAAAATCCCAGGAATGTTTTTTACAGATATAGGTGAAAGTATTCAAAACTTTATATGGAAATGCAAAATCATTTTCAAAAAATGATTTTGAAAAACAAGAATAAAGTGGGAAGAACCAACCTACCTGATTCAAAGCTTATTACATGTAACAGTAATCAATCCTGTGGTATTTGTGTGGGGACAGACACATACAGCATTAGGACAGAGCCCAGAAATAGATCCACACAAATATATCCAACTGATTTTTTACAAAGGTGCAAAAGTGACTTCCGGTAAATGGTATTGGAGTATTTGGGCATCCATATCAAAGAAGGAGAAGGAGAAGGAGAAAGAAGAGGAAGAGGAGGAATTGGAAAAAGAGAAGGAGAGGGAAAGAGGAGGAGAACAACTTAGACTTAAGTCTCACACTTTATGCAAAATTGAATAAAATTGGATCATGGGCTTAAATGTGAAACAAAATCACAAAATTTTTAGGAAAAAACATATGGGAAAATCATCAAGCTCTATCTAGGGCTAGGCAAAGAATCCATAGATATGACACAACATGGCATAATCTATGCAAAGAAATTGCTAAATTGGATTCAGCAAAATTAAAAATTCTTGCTCCAATCAAACTATGTTACAAGAATCAAAAGACAAGCTACAGGCTGGGAAAAATATTTGCATATCACTTATCTGACAAAGGACTAGTATTTAAAACATGTATATATTTTTCCTAAGTATATATATTCTTTATATTTATATAGTACTATTATAGTACTATAGAATATATCTATACCACACATCTCTCAGAATAGTTTAAATAAAAAACAGTGGCAACACCAAATGCTGGCAAGGATATGGAGAAACTAGGCCACTTATGCATTCCTGTTGGGAACGTAAAATGCTATAGCCACTATACAAAACAGTTTGGCAGTTTCTTAAAATATTATACAAGCAATTACCATGTGACCCAGAAACGGTACTCCTGTGAACATCACCCCCCAAAAAAAACCAAAGAGTTACATTCATATAAAACTCTACACACAATTTTTATGGCAATTATATTTATAGTAATCACAAACTAGAAACAATCTAGATTAAACAAACTGTGATACATCCATACCATGGAACATTACTCAACAATAAAAACTGACGAACCATTACTATAACAAAAAAACTGGATGAATTCTTTATGGAATTATGCCAAGTAAAAAACATCCAGTCAAAAAGGTTGCCTTAGCTGGGCATGGTTGCGCACACTTGTAATCTCAGTGCTTGGGAGGCTGAGACAGGAGGATTGCAGGTTCGAGGACAGCCTCAGCAAGTAGTGGGACTCTCATCAACCTAGCTACACCCTGTTTCAAAATAAAAATAGGGCTGAGGGTGTACCTTGGAGGTAGAATGCCCCTGGGTTCATTCCCCAGTAACACACACACAAAAAAAAAGGTCGCAAGGTGACCTACCTTTTAAACAGAAAGGAGTCTGTTTATACAGCAGTCTATCCTCATCCACAGAGGATACATGCCAAGACATGCAATAGATGCTTAAAAGTACAGACTATGCCAAACCCTATGTATTGTTTGTTTTTCCTATACATGCATACCTATGGTAAAGTTTAATTTATAAATTAGGGACAGTAAGAAGTTAATAACAATAATAACAAAATAGAAAAATTTCTAGAAGATGGCATCAGAGTAAGGACACCGAGAGGAGCCTGTCTCTAAATTGTCTCGGGTGCTCCAAACTGAACAGCCATACACATCCCACACGACATTCGTGGGGGATAGGAACTAAAGACGGTAACATTTAAGAATACATAGAAGCCCATAGATTGACATCCAGACCGAAAAAGTGTAAAAAAAAGGAAGGGCGACCAACCAGAGACGGGAGAACAATAGCCCCGTACCGGACCGGGTCGCTGGACCAGCAGGAACCCTCAGAAGACCCGGAAAATCGTAAAACCAGCAAACCTGAGGCCTTTTTCATAGACATCGGGATCACCAACCACAAAATCTGACAGCCCCAGGACAAAAGGATGGAGAAGGAAGACTGCCATCCACCTCCATCGCAATCCACAGGTCCTCCGCACATGCGGCAGGAGAGGTGAGAGCTGCAGCCTCACAGAATAACTGAAAAGAGCCCCCCCCAAAAAAAAAGAGAGGGTGGGGACACAAACAGTCTGTGGCTGTAGCCACACAGGAAAATCTGAGGAATAGAGCAGGTCTGAAAGCGGCAGACTAACACAGTACTCTCTGGGGAGCGCGGCATCCCCGCCTCCGCATAGGACGCCCCGGAAAGACTCAGCAGCAAGCAGAAGCGGGAAGCTGAAAACATCAGTGCTCCCAACCTGCAACCCAGAAAACCCGGGAAGGTTTCACCCCAAATGGGAAGAGAGGGCTGGCCTTGCTGCCCAGCACCCAGGCAGAGGGAAAGAGGGGTACCAGCAGTAGAGCCGCGGCCTTCCCCCTCCCTCTCAGTACCCAGCCACAGGGTACATCCACCTAAACAGACAGACCCAAAGGGAATCGGGAACAGGACGCCAGAGTTCCCTGCCTGAGCTAAAGCAGAGAGAAAAGTGGGTCGCGCACGGGCTACAGAGCACGCTTCCCCATCTGCACCGGGGATAGCCCCAGAGCGACTCCACTGACGGAAGCTGAAAGCCCCAGTGTCCAGGCATACAACCTGGAAAGCCTGGATAGGTTTCGTCCCAAACAAGAAGAGAGGGCTGGTCTTGCTGCCCAGCACCCAGGTGGAGGGAAAGAGGGGCACCAGCAGTAGAGAACCGCGACCTTCCCCCTACCCCTCAGTACCATGCCGCAGGGTGCATCCACCTAAACAGACAGACCCAAAGGGACTCGGGAATGGGACGCCAGAGTTCCCCACCTGAGCTAAAGCGGAGAGAAAAGTGGGTTGCATGCAGGCTGCAAAGCATGCTTCTCCATCTGTACTGGGGACAACCCCGGAGGGACCCCACTGGCAAAACCGGAAAGCCCCAGAGTCCAGGCCTACAACCCAGAAAGCCCGGGGAAGTCCTGCTGTAAACGGGAGGGGATCGCTGGTGTGCCACTAGCTTGCACCCAGCTGCAGGGGGCCCCCACCCAAACAGACAGGCCCAAAGGGACTTGGGAACTGGACTCCAGAGTTCCCCACTTGAACTAAAGCGGAAAGAAAAGTGGGTCACGCGCGGGCTGCAGAACTCGCTTCCCCGCCTGTGCCAGGGACAGTCCTGAAGGGACTCTGTGACAAGCAGAGAGGGGACAAACAGGTCCATGGACCTGGACACCTGGATCTCATCAACGACTCCATTGCAGCAGACAGAAGGGAACCTAGAGTAATTGCAACCCAGTACCAACAATCTACTGGCAGAACAACAGTGGAGTGATATGGGACACAGATATTGAAGAACATATTGATAAACACACAATAGAGAGCCAAGAATAACCACACAGGAGAGGCTAGCCACCTTCAAGACACCCAGCAATAAATATCTACATCCAGAAGAGGTGACTATACAGGGAGGGTGATTAGGCACAGGAAACCTACAGACTGAGAGAGAGATACCAAAAGCAACAAAGATATAAACTTAAGAAACCTGAAATCATGGGAAGGAGGAACAACAAAGAAACAATGAGCCCCCACAACTCCACAACAATAGAACCCATTACCACAGAAATT